>JAYESA010000012.1:185400723-185593142 GCA_036927795.1 Iris macrosiphon
CTTAATTAATGGATTTTTTTTTTTTTTTTGTTATTGATAACTAAGTATATTTAAATATTTTGACGTAATTTATTTTTATTATTATTACTAGTATATATATGCATATTCGTTGCACGTATTTCATACTACTTGGGAAGAACAAACAATAGTATTTTAAATTTTTAATATATATATATATATATATATATATATATATATATATATATATATATATATATATATATATATATATATATATTACTATTTGGAAAGAGCAAATAACAACCCTCTTAATTTTTTTTTTCCTATACACAGTTATCTAACTACCCATATTAAATTTAACGAACAATTTTAGTTAGTAAACATAGATAAGAACATTTTTGGAACAAAAACTTTCACGATGAAGCCTAATTATATAGTAATATAGATTAGTTTAGCTGTCTAGAGTATCGTAATATTCTTGTTTTTATTTTAAGAGCAACTCTTTTGTAATTGAAGCTTACCCTCTTAAAATTGGGACAATTGATCTTATGTTGTAATAATAACTCTAAAGATGCTTCTTATGCGGAGAAATTATTCAGTGGGTCGGCCTCACCACGTGGCAGTGGTGAGGTCTTGCTCTACTCCAATAGCAGCAAGACACATCATGTTTATAGTGTCATGGTATTTATGTTGGCTGTATGTGTGTTCACACACATGTGAGCAAAAGCTCAACTTCCTCTTTTGCTTTAGTCCCACATTGGTTGGACCACTCTACATTTGTGTGTGTATATATTAGTTCCTCCTCTTTGCTTCCTTGTGAACTTGTGTAGGGAACCCTACGGGCCACACGCACGGGCCGTCGCCGCCATCCGACCCGCCTCGGTTCGGTTCGGTTCGGCGCGTAACGGGTGCGGGTACGTGTCCACACCTGCGGGTGCCGAATGCCGATTCAATTTACTCTTCGGGTTCGGGTTGGAATCCAAAAATCTTTTTGCTTCCCTTTATTTTTGAACCGTTTTGACTCATTAAATATTTGAACGTTGGCCATTTATTACTCCCTATGTCCATGTTCATTTCCCACATTTTAAACATGTGACAGCTCTGATTTGTTTTCCACGGTTTTCCTTTTTTATTACTCTTTAAACGTTGGGATTAATATCAATTCACACTACCAGAAAAAGTCAAATTAGCGACGTCAAAAAACGTCGCTAAATGACAAAAAAACATCGCTAATCATGTTTAGCGACGTAATTAGCGACGTTTTATAGAAGTCGAAAATCGGCACGTCGCTGAAAGGTAAAACGTCACTAAACGTCGCTAATCCCGACGTTTTTTAGCGACTTAAATGTGTCGCTAAATTAGCGACGTTTAGCGACGCAGCGTCACTAATTAACGACGTAAACAAACGTCGCTAAACGTCGCTAATTAGCGACTTATATAGCGACTCATTCCGGAACCACGTGCTGGCGATGTCCATCATCTGCAATCCTGCTGCCTCCACCATCAGGTCCTCCGCAAGACGGGATAAGCGCATGACGCGCTCCATGCTCTCCAACCAATCATCGGCATAGATGATGCCCTCTGTCCCCTTGAAAGGCCGGGGATCCAACATCTTGAAGTCCTGAATAGTGCCGGGCCTGGGCTGTACCTCCCGTGGCTGTGGTGGTGCGGTCCTCTCTACGGCGGTGATGGACACCTGGTGAGCACTCTCGATGCCCTGTCTCGTCACCTCAGTCTGTCGGTGCTGCGCCTCGGCCTGGGCCCTCTGGGCCTCCATCATCATCTGGAAAAGTGCAAACAGCTGTGTAGCATCAGCTGGTACTGGCGGTGGTGGCGGAAAATCCTCGGGAATAACTGGTGCAACCCTCTGAACCGGGGGAGGAGCACCCCCAAAAGCGGCTGCTGAGACTCCCACCTGGACCGGTGAGGCGATCCTCTCGACGGAAGAAGTAACAGTAGCAGCTGCTACTCTATCCGCAACAGGCGGGAAAGTAGCTGAGGAAGATGCCACTGCTCCTGAGCGATAGAATCTGACCTTCGGAGGCATCCTGAAGTCAGATTAAAAATACGGAATCAATTATTGAATATAATGCGATATCATCAAAGAAGGACAGAACTTAATTCAAAATGAAAGACAATATCAAATAGATAAAGATTTGTAGAATAATACATTGGAGTTTTTTCTAGTTGTGATTGAGTAACTCTCAGCCTAAATCCTATATCCTAAAGCAGGCTCGCAGCAATACTCTAGTCGAGCACAACTACGATGTCTATCTAGACCTGCATGGGCCACCACTAAAAATGTGTCACGACCCGCACCCTGATATTCGGGCACGAGTACGTGGTTACGCCCAGCCTACGCCGCAAAATCGACGGTAGAACGCTGTTTGGGTCATTTTTAACTATCTAACATCTCAACAATATAATATGGTACCTGTCAATCATCTCAACTCCAATCAGAGGAGCAATATGGTATCTCACAATATATCAATCTCAATCACAAAACAAACTAAGGAGGAAATAATGCACGAATGGAAATAGCGAAGGAAAGAAGATACAATCCACAATGAAATAATAGTACAACTGTGAATCTCCACAAAATGATAGTCTAATACAACATCTAAACAAAACTAGACCTCCTCGGTCACTGGTACTATGTCCTCTGGCTCTAGGGAAGTGTCCTCTAAAGTCTCACCCTCCTGAGGTCCGTAATGTGTGGGACACAGCTCTTCTAGCCAATCATCTGGAAAAAATATATCCAGTCAGGATTGGAGCGAAGTACATACCTCTGAAAGCAGTTCCAATAACATAATCGAGCATATATAACAAGCAATAGAAAAATGATACAAGATGCACAAGTAGAAAGAATAAACTGTACAAGTGAACAGGCAATAGGCACAATAAAGCTGGAAGTAAATACAAGAATAACTGCAAGTAGAGAACAAGAATTACTAACTATGTATTTTAGAGTGAGAGTTCGTTATGTGATCGGTTTAGATTGCACATGAGGTATATAGGTAACTCCATTATACGTGAGGTGTATAATCGACATGCACATGAGATCAAGAGGGCTTTGATCACATAACCAACTCCTACTCCCCCTCCCCAACCAATACTCATGGATCCAATCACGACACGTTACGTACATGATCACGATAGTCACACTAGCACACGAAATAGTGGATGCACAAGAAGCACATGAAAGTCAATACCCGATGCACACGATAAAATACATGTCATTGGGTACCCGTTGCACACGGTAGGGGATAACACCTCCTGACGGGATCCATATAGCACCAGTCCGTGAAATCACTGTGTCGGGAATCAATGTATACTAATCTAGAACATGCATATATACAACATTATGAATTGAAAACAATCAGAGAAATGTACTCGCCTGAAGTCCTGAGCAAAGTGTGTCTCTCGATGCCCAAGCTGGTGTCTCACAACCTATATATGGTATGTTGTATAAATACAAGGTTCAATGATGAAAATAAATGAAGTTGAAGAAGTTCTAGGTCAATACGCCGTTTCTAAGTCAAACCAATGTATTTCTAGATTGCAAGAGTCTAAAACTAGTCACTAAGTCAATACACTATGAAGCTATGCTATACTAGCTAAGCTAACACACCACAGTGAAATCAAGAAACCGTATCCTAAGATACGCAGATTTTCTAATATAAAAATAGGTTTATATATATATATATACATAAGTTACATATAGCAACAATGTCTTAAAACAATTTAATTAAGATACTTTGGCCTTGTGCCAATGCGTATCGCAAATTACCCTTGATACCTACGCTCAAATACCCTGTCATTGGCCCATACCTTGGGGATACCTCAAGGCAACCCAACACCCAGTATGACTAATACCATATATAACTACTACTATAATATCTAGCTATATAAAAGTAACTGACACCAAAATCAAATCCTATTTCATATAGCCAAAGACAATTCCTACTTAATCCACCTGCTACTACTAGCCATTTAATACAAATACTACTACTTATTATCTATATACTAATAATACAACTACACTATACTATATTTATATAAACTAAAAGTCAACTAACCACCAACTAACACAATTTCTAACCCCTCTACAGATACAAGAAACTGAACCTACACTAACTCGACTATTAACTAAACGACTAACAACTAACAATACACTTAACTAATACACCTGACACTTATTAACCAATATTACCACTAGTACACTTAATTATATAGATACTAGCTATACCAATTACTACCCAAACCCTGACACCTAGCTAACCTGAACTGGGGACTGATACCTGTACAGTTATTGTTGCTGTCTTCAGGTCTCAATTCCAGTTCTCAGGTACAGTGAGCCTTCAGTCTGCAGTCTTTAGTTGATTTCAGTTGATGACTTCAATTCTCAGTTCACAGGTTACTGAGTCTGCTCTCTGTTACTGATACTGCTCGGTTGTTGTGCCCTCAACCTGTGCAGTGCCTTCACTCGAAACTGTGCAACACAGTGAACACAGAAACTGTGAAACACAGTGCATTGCTCCTCTTTAGACTGTGCTGTGTTCCAGGTGACCTCAGGTAGTCATTAGGATGCTGTGTACATTGCTGTGCAGTGGAAACTTCAGTCCATAGCTGTGCAATCTTGCTGTCTCAAGCACAGTGCAGTCTGCAGGTAGAGTCTTCAGTAGATGAGTTGCTGTGCTGCTCAGTTGTTTCAGTTGATGAAGTACTGTACTGCCTTCAGTTCTCATGTTAAGTATCTGTACTGATACTTCCTGCTGTCGAGTACCTCCTCCCTCTCACTTAACAAGGTAAAAATACCAGCTACAGATCTACTAGGGAATTTATCAGTTATCTGATACCAACTCGAGCACACAACACATAAAATCAACACTTAACACTAACTCACAGATATCTATACCTATACACAACTATGTATACTAACATAACCATATATATATAGCTATATACACCAATCTATATATATATATACACACATATAGATTTATGTAGACACTCTAATGTATACACATAGACACACATAAACACAAAACCCAATACACTATTATACTCCAAATAATATATAGATAGTATATACAAATACATTTACATATGTATGTATAGTACAAAAAGCCAAAACACAAACACATGGAGTGCACCGCACCCGTATCACACTTTTCTATGATACGCTTGCGACACGGCCCCCAACTCACAACCAAACGTATCCCGGAGGACACGTACAAGTCCAATACGTAATTTATGATCAATACATATATAAATTATAGTGTCTACGTGTCCGTGTCACCATATGATATGCACATGGTCCCGTGTCGGAGGAAAACCTCCAAAATCGACCGTTTCGTCAAATCGACGAGATTCTTTCCACACGTATCCAATTGTGGACACGACACAAGCTACAAACAAACAATCAATGGTCAATTAGATCTATTAGATCCATTGACAAACACTACATGTGCCAAATTCGGAATTCCTCTAAATTTGCACCAAAATGGACATAACTCCCACCGTAGGTCTCCAAATGATACCAAATCAAATCCTATGGGTAACCTATGCATGTGGGGTAGTTTCTTATGGTAAAATCTCAGATCTATAGCCTATAGAAAGGGGGAAAACTGATTTATACCTATTAGGAGATGGATTCCCAATGAAAAGGTCCCAAATGATAAGTTGCTCCTCTCCTTGTAGATCTTGGCCTCCTCCTCCTTGTTCCTTGCTCCTTGCTTGTAGATCCTTGATGTAGGGGCTTCAATGTTGAATTTAGAAGAAGATTTGAAGAGAATTGATGGAGAATTGATGGAGAATTGGAAGGGGAAAAACTAGATCTAGAATTTTGGGGAAGAACTAAAATGAGAGCACTCTCTCTCTCTCCTCTCAATTATGGCTGGACAAAAACTCTTCCTCAAGCAATGTACAAAGTCAAAAATACCCCTTGGGGCCTCTCATGAAGAAATAATTAGGGAGGGAAGGTTCTAGTCTAATGGTTTCACTAATTAAGCATATTTCTTAATCCATGGGCCTAATTCATGGGCTCAACTTAGACTAGTCCAAAAGTTTGTTCATGCTCTCTAATTAAATGGTTAGGTCCACTACACAAGTCCAAAACAAGTCTACACTAGCAATAATTAAAATAAATAATTTAGTCATGCACAAATATTAATTATAAAAATCCTAAAATAATGAATACCCATGATAATTACCAAACTACCCTTAGATGGAAATGTGAGGGTGACAAACCTACCCACCTTAGAAAAATTGTCCTCGAAATTAAGGAAGAAACTATCTACCAAAACAAACAATATAATGCAAGAAAGAATTATACCTCACGGCTCGAAAAGATACGGATATCGCTCGCGCATCTCGGCCTCTCGCTCCGAGGTACTCTCTCCTGGCGAGTGATGCCTCCACGCGACGCGCACCAAAGGAATTGTCTGGTTCCTCAGCACCTTCTCTCTCCGATCCAGAATCTCCACTGGCTGCTCTGGATAACTGAGAGTAGGGCCCACCTCTATCTCCGAATGATCCAACACATGACTGGGATCTGCCACGTACCGTCTCAACTACGACACGTGAAACACGTTGTGCACTCCCTCTAGTACAGGTGGTAAGTCTAGTCTGTAAGCGACTGCACCGACCCTCTCAAGAATGCTGAAAGGACCGATGAATCGCGGACTAAGCTTGCCGCCTCCACCGAAACGAATCGTGCCACGTTTCGGAGAAATCCTCAAGAAAACCAGACCGCCAACCTAGCACGAAACACAAACTTAGCACTCTAACAAGCAACAATCAAACACAAACAAGACAAAACTAAAGCTATACCTCAAACTCCAGAGGTCTCCGGTGGCTATCGGCCCAATGTCGTTGCCTGTCCTGCGCCACTCGAAGTCTGTCTCTGATAAGCTTCACCTTCTCTGCTGCATCCACTACCATCTCTGGTCCCAATAAAGCCCTGTCACCAACATTATCCCAGGACAACGGAGTGCGGCATCTCCGTCCATACAACGCCTCGAATGGTGACATCTCAATGCTGGCTTGGTAGCTGTTGTTGTATAAAAACTCTACCAAGTGAAGGTGATCCTCCCAAGAACCTCCAAGATCCAAAATACAGGTGCGTAGCATGTCCTCGAGAGTCTGAATAGTCCTCTCCGACTGTCCGTCCGTCTGAGGGTGATAAGCGGTACTGAACTTGAGCTGAGTGCCCAAGCAAGCCTGTAAACTCCTCCAGAAATGGGACGTGAAGCGGCTATCCCGATCCGAGACAATGCTCACTGGAACACCGTACAATCTGACAATCTGGCGCACATACATCTTCGCAAGTCTCTCCGTAGATGTACCCACTTTAAATGGCAGAAAGTGGGCTGATTTGGTCAACCTGTCCACGATGACCCAAATCGCATCCTTGCCTCCTGGATAACGCGGAAGCCCTGATAAAAAATCCATGGTAACATGCTCCCATTTCCACTCCGGAATGGGCAGAGGCTGAAGCAATCCTCCTGGTCTCTGTCTCTCCGCCTTGACCTGCTGGCAAACTAAGCATCTGGACACGAAGCTAGCTACCTCTCGCTTCATACCATACCACCATACATGCTCTCTCATGTCTCTATACATCTTGTTGGCACCAGGGTGCATAGAGTATTGGGAACGATGCGCCTCCTGCATAATCTCCTCGCGTAATGCTCCCTTCGGTACGCACAACCTGGTACCGTGTCGCAATGATCCATCATCTGCGACGGTAAAGTCCTCTGCCAGCCCGACCTGAACCTGTGCTCTGATGCTCCTCAGAGACTCATCCTCATACTGTCCGGCTCTGACTCGGTCCATCAGCTCCGACTGAACCTGAAGTCCCCACATCTGCGCTGCGACTCCCGGAATCAAAACCTCAATGCCCAAACTATCGAGGTCTGCCAATAGATGCCTGTCCCTAGTCAAGCACATAGCCACGAGATACCTGCTCAAAGCATCCGCGACTACATTGGCCTTCCCTGGATGGTACTGTAAAGATATGTCGAAGTCCTTCATCAGCTCCAACCATCGTCGCTGCCTCATGTTGAGCTCCTTCTGTGTAAACACATACTTTAAGCTCTTATGATCTGTGAAGATCTCTACTCTCTCTCCATATAGATAGTGTTTCCATAATTTGAGAGCAAAGATAACTGCTGCAAGCTCCAAATCATGGGTAGGGTAGTTCTTCTTATGCGGGCGTAATTGCCTGGAAGCATAGGCAATTACTTTCCCGTGCTGCTGTAGTACACAACCCAAACCCTTCCCTGATGCATCACTGTAAATGGAAAATCCTCCTGCTCCTGATGGTAGTGTCAAGATGGGAGCTGTAGTCAATCTCCTCTTCAGCTCCTCAAATGCTGACTGGCAATCCTCAGTCCAGACGAATTCCACGTCCTTTCTGGTCAGCCTAGTCATCGGCTCTGCTAGTCTGGAGAAGTCCTGAACAAACTTCCGGTAGTAGCCTGCTAATCCAAGGAAGCTCCTGATCTCTGCTACCGAACTCGGGGTAGACCACGATTCAACTGCTGAGATCTTCTTCGGGTCCACCGAGACTCCATCTCCTGTAATGACATGCCCAATAAATTCAACCTTATCAAGGAAGAATTCACACTTCGACAACTTGCCATACAACTTCTCCTTCCTGAGGATCTCCAGAACAATCCTCAAGTGCTGCTCATGCTCCTCCGGGGTCTTCGAATATATCAGAATGTCGTCTATGAAGACTACAACAAACTGATCCAGGTACTGATGAAATACCTTGTTCATCAGATTCATGAATACTGCCGGGGCATTGGTCAACCCAAACGGCATCACCAAGAACTCGAACTGTCCATAACGAGTCCTGAAAGCCGTCCTCGGGATGTCTTCCTTCTTCACCTTCACCTGGTGGTACCCTGACCTCAAGTCTATCTTCGATAATACCTTCGCTCCGTTCAGCTGGTCGAACAAGTCATCAATCCGCGACAACGGATATTTGTTCTTGATAGTGAGGTTATTAAGTGCCCTGTAGTCGATACACATACGTACCGACCCATCCTTCTTGGGTACAAACAGTACCGGAGCACCCCATGGTGACGAACTGGAACGGATAAAGCCTTTGTCCTGCAACTCATCCACCTGCTTCTTCAACTCCGCCAGTTCACTGTTGTTTACTCTATAGACGTGCTGAGAGATTGGCTCTGCTCCTGGCACTAAGTCTATAGAGAACTCCACATCTCTGTCCGGCGGCAACCCCGGCAAATCCTCTGGAAAGACATCCAAGAACTCTGCAATCAACGGATGTGGCGGCTCCTACTCTTCTACCAAAGCCCCACAGAAAATGCCCTCGCTCTGCTCTGCTCCTCGGACGAACTCGAACTCCGGCTCTTCTGGCATCTGAAATAAAACTCTGCCTCCACGACAATCGATACTAGCGTGATGTCTACTCAACCAATCCATCCCGAGTACTATATCGTAACTCGGAAGTGGCATTACAAGTAAACATACACTCAGCTCACGGCCTCCCACATAAACCCTCTGGTTCTTGCAAACATCACTGACCAGGATGATGCCACCCCGGTCGTGATCTTGCAAGTCCGCGCCAACGGTTCAGACTCAAGACGATGTCTCAAAGCAAAAGATACAGATACAAAGCTATGAGATGCACCAGAATCAAATAAGGTATGAACTGGAAAAGAATCGAGTAAGACTGGACCTGATATAACGTCTCCGACTGGCTTTGACTCCTCCACAATCAGGGCAAAAGCTCGCCCCTGATGTGCACCCCTCTGCTGGTGCTGGTGCTGCACGAACTTCTGCTGTTGGGGCTGTAAAGGAGGTCCTCTCGGCTGTCCCGCTGGGTGTCTCGCGGGTATCCTCTGGATAGGAGCTACGTCCTGAACTGTCCGAGCTAAGGTCTTGGGGCAATCCCTCAGCTGGTGATCTGATGAACCGCAAAACAAACACTGACCGAGCCTCTTCCTGCAAACGTTCCATCCGTGCCCTGCCTTCTTACAGAAGGGGCAAGCACGAGCTGTCTGGGCTGGTCTCTGCATCTGGTACGTCTGCTGTACAAGTGCTCGGTTAGGCGCATTAGACTGCTGCCTCTGCTGCTGGAAATATGGCTTCTTCGCTGGACCTGTGCTGCTGCTGCCACCATAAACATCTCGGTCCCTCTTGTGCCTCCCACTCAGGTCTCTCTCGACCTTGCGAGCCTCCCTCAAGATGTCGGTATACGTCTCGTGGCTCGAAGAAATGAGAGCCTTCACTTCCTAGTTCAGACCCTCTCGGAACCTACTAGCCCGGTTCTCTGGGTCTCTCACCATATAGTCGGCATACCTGCTCAACCTACCAAACTCGGCGGCATACTCCTCCACCGTCATATTCCCCTGGTAGAGGTTCTGGAACTGTCGCTCCAGGTCAAGTCTCTCAGTAGGTGGGAAGAACTTCCTTCTGAACAAGTCCCGAAACTCTCCCCATGTCAATCCTGGATCGGCGATCCGTGGCTCATTCCGGAACCACGTGCTGGCGATGTCCATCATCTGCAATCCTGCTGCCTCCACCATCAGGTCCTCCGCAAGACGGGATAAGCGCATGACGCGCTCTATGCTCTCCAACCAATCATCGACATAGATGATGCCCTCTGTCCCCTTGAAAGGCCGGGGATCCAACTTCTTGAAGTCCTGAATAGTGCCGGGCCTGGGCTGTACCTCCCGTGGCTGTGGTGGTGCGGTCCTCTCTACGGCGGTGATGGCCACCTTGTGAGCACTCTCGATGCCCTGTCTCATCACCTCAGTCTGTCGGTGCTGCGGCTCGGCCTGGGCCCTCTGGGCCTCCATCATCATCTGGAAAAGTGCAAACAGCTGTGTAGCATCAGCTGGTACTGGCGGTGGTGGCGGAAGATCCTCGGGAATAACTGGTGCAACCCTCTGAACCGGGGGAGGAGCACCCCCAAAAGCGGCTGCTGAGACTTCCACCTGGACCGGTGAGGCGATCCTCTCGACGGAAGAAGTAACAGTAGCAGCTGATACTCTATCCGCAACAGGCGGGAAAGTAGCTGAGGAAGATGCCACTGCTCCTGAGCGATAAAATCTGACCTTCGGAGGCATCCTGAAGTCAGATTGAAAATACGAAATCAATTATTGAATATAATGCGATATCATCAAAGAAGGACAGAACTTAATTCAAAATGAAAGACAATATCAAATAGATAAAGATTTGTAGAACAAAATATTGGAGTTTTTCCTAGTTGTGATTGAGTAACTCTCAGCCTAAATCCTATATCCTAAAGCAGGCTCGTAGCAATACTCTAGTCGAGCACAACTACGATGTCTATCTAGACCTGCATGGGCCACCACTAAAAAGGTGTCACGACCCGCACCCTGATATTCGGGCACGAGTACGTGGTTACGCCCAGCCTACGCCGCAGAATCGGCGGTAGAACGTTGTTTGGGTCATTTCTAACTATCTAACATCTCAACAATATAATATGGTACCTGTCAATCATCTCAACTCCAATCAGAGGAGCAATATGGTATCTCACAATATATCAATCTCAATCACAAAACAAACTAAGGAGGAAATAATGCACGAATGGAAATAGCGAAGGAAAGAAGATACAATCCACAATGAAATAATAGTACAACTATGAATCTCCACAAAATGATAGTCTAATACAATATCTAAACAAAACTAGACCTCCTCGGTCACTGGTACTATGTCCTCTGGCTCTAGGGAAGTGTCCTCTAAAGTCTCACCCTCCTGAGGTCCGTAATGTGTGGGACAAAGCTCTTCTAGCCAATCATCTGGAAAAAATATATCCAGTCAGGATTGGAGCGAAGTACATACCTCTGAAAGCAGTTCCAATAACATAATCGAGCATATATAACAAGCAATAGAAAAATGATACAAGATGCACAAGTAGAAAGAATAAACTGTACAAGTGAACAGGCAATAGGCACAATAAAGCTGGAAGTAAATACAAGAATAACTGCAAGTAGAGAACAAGAATTACTAACTATGTGTTTTAGAGTGAGAGTTCGTTATGTGATCGGTTTAGGTTGCACATGAGGTATATAGGTAACTCCATTATACGTGAGGTGTATAATCGACATGCACATGAGATCAAGAGGGCTTTGATCACATAACCAACTCCTACTCCCTCTCCCCAACCAATACTCATGGATCCAATCACGACACGTTACGTACATGATCACGATAGTCACACTAGCACACGAAATAGTGGATGCACAAGAAGCACATAAAAGTCAATACCCGATGCACACGATGAAATACATGTCATTGGGTACCCGTTGCACACGGTAGGGGATAACACCTCCTGACGGGATCCATATAGCACCAGTCCGTGAAATCACTGTGTCGGGAATCAATGTATACTAATCTAGAACATGCATATATACAACATTATGAATTGAAAACAATCAGAGAAATGTACTCGCCTGAAGTCCTGAGCAAAGTGTGTCTCTCGATGCCCAAGCTGGTGTCTCACAACCTATATATGGTATGTTATATCAATACAAGGTTCAATGATGAAAATAAATGAAGTTGAAGAAGTTCTAGGTCAATATGCCGTTTCTAAGTCAAACCAATGTATTTCTAGGTTGCAAGAGTCTAAAACTAGTCACTAAGTTAATACACTATGAAGCTATGCTATACTAGCTAAGCTAACACACCACAGTGAAATCAAGAAACCGTATCCTAAGATACGCAGATTTTCTAATATAAAAATAGGTTTATATATATATATATATACATAAGTTACATATAGCAACAATGTCTTAAAACAATTTAATTAAGATACTTTGGCCTTGTGCCAATGCGTATCGCAAATTACCCTTGATACCTACGCTCAAATACCCTGTCATTGGCCCATACCTTGGGGATACCTCAAGGCAACCCAACACCCAGTATGACTAATACCATATATAACTACTACTATAATATCTAGCTATATAAAAGTAACTGACACCAAAATCAAATCCTATTTCATATAGCCAAAGACAATTCCTACTTAATCCACCTGCTACTACTAGCCATTTAATACAAATACTACTACTTATTATCTATATACTAATAATACAAATACACTATACTATATTTATATAAACTAAAAGTCAACTAACCACCAACTAACACAATTTCTAACCCCTCTACAGATACAAGAAACTGAACCTACACTAACTCGACTATTAACTAAACGACTAACAACTAACAATACACTTAACTAATACACCTGACACTTATTAACCAATATTACCACTAGTACACTTAATTATATAGATACTAGCTATACCAATTACTACCCAAACCCTGACACCTAGCTAACCTGAACTAGGGACTGATACCTGTACAGTTGCTGTTGCTGTCTTCAGGTCTCAATTCCAGTTCTCAGGTACAGTGAGCCTTTAGTCTGCAGTCTTCAGTTGATTTCAGTTGATGACTTCAATTCTCAGTTCACAGGTTACTGAGTCTGCTCTCTGTTACTGATACTGCTCGGTTGCTGTGCCCTCAACCTGTGCAGTGCCTTCACTCGAAACTGTGCAACACAGTGAACACAGAAACTGTGAAACACAGTGCATTGCTCCTCTTCAGACTGTGCTGTGTTCCAGGTGACCTCAGGTAGTCATTAGGATGCTGTGTACATTGCTGTGCAATGGAAACTTCAGTCCATAGCTGTGCAATCTTGCTGTCTCAAGCACAGTGCAGTCTGCAGGTAGAGTCTTCAGTAGATGAGTTGTTGTGCTGCTCAGTTGTTTCAGTTGATGAAGTACTGTACTGCCTTCAGTTCTCATGTTAAGTATCTGTACTGATACTTCCTGCTGTCGAGTACCTCCCCCCTCTCACTTAACAAGGTAAAAATACCAGCTACAGATCTACTAGGGAATTTATCAGTTATCTGATACCAACTCGAGCACACAACACATAAAATCAACACTTAACACTAACTCACAGATATCTATACCTATACACAACTATGTATACTAACATAACCATATATATATAGCTATATACACCAATCTATATATATATATATACACACATATAGATTTATGTAGACATTCTAATGTATACACAAAGACACACATAAACACAAAACCCAATACACTATTATACTCCAAATAATATATAGATAGTATATACAAATACATTTACATATGTATGTATAGTACAAAAAGCCAAAACACAAACACATGGAGTGCACCGCACCCGTATCACACTTTTCTATGATACGCTTGCGACACGGCCCCCAACTCACAACCAAACGTATCCCGGAGGACACGTACAAGTCCAATACGTAATTTATGATCAATACATATATAAATTATAGTGTCTACGTGTCCGTGTCACCATATGATATGCACATGGCCCCGTGTCGGAGGAAAACCCCCAAAATCGACCGTTTCGTCAAATCGACGAGATTCGGCCCACACGTATCCAATTGTGGACACGACACAAGCTACAAACAAACACTACATGTGCCAAATTAGATCTATTAGATCCATTGACAAACACTACATGTGCCAAATTCGGAATTCCTCCAAAATTTGCACCAAAATGGACATAACTCCCACCGTAGGTCTCCAAATGATACCAAATCAAATCCTATGGGTAACCTATGCATGTGGGGTGGTTTCTTATTGTAAAATCTCAGATCTATAGCCTATAGAAAGGGAAAAAACTGATTTATAACTATTGGGAGATGGATTCCCAATGAAAAGGTCCCAAATGACAAGTTGCTCCTCTCCTTGTAGATCTTGGCCTCCTCCTCCTTGTTCCTTGCTCCTTGCTTGTAGATCCTTGATGTAGGGGCTTCAATGTTAAATTTAGAAGAAGATTTGAAGAGAATTGATGGAGAATTGATGGGGAATTGGAAGGGGAAAAACTAGATCTAGAATTTTGGAGAAGAACTAAAATGAGAGCACTCTCTCTCCTCTCAATTATGGCTGGACAAAAACCCTTCCTCAAGCAATGTACAAAGTCAAAAATACCCCTTGGGGCCTCTCATGAAGAAATAATTAGGGAGGGAAGGTTCTAGTCTAATGGTTTCACTAATTAAGCATGTTTCTTAATCCATGGGCCTAATTCATGGGCTCAACTTAGACTAGTCCAAAAGTTTGTTCATACTCTGTAATTAAATGGTTAGGTCCACCACACAAGTCCAAAACAAGTCTACACTAGCAATAATTAAAATAAATAATTTAGTCATGCACAAATATTAATTATAAAAATCCTAAAATAATGAATACCCATGATAATTACCAAACTACCCTTAGATGGAAATGTGAGGGTGACATATATATATATATATATATATATATATATATATATATATATATATATATATATATCGAAAAAGGTAATTTTATTTATGTCCCTCTGAAAGACTACAACTCAGTTCGAAGACATACAACCAATTTAGTCCAAAGGCTTATATATATAATTTCTAGTCCGAAGGTCCCAACCCAGCCTAAAGGCTACATTCCAGTATGAAGTCCTCACGCAGTCGTAGCCGCACTACACCGTATCGCTCCAGCTCTACACCAGTACCGCATCTGCACCCGCATCGCATCTGCGTTTATTCAGTTTAAACCAAATCGAAATAATCAAAACAGAATAAACCGAATGAGACACACGTGTCATACACTATATAAGAAGATGCGTGCGTGAAAAAGTGCACACGGAAAAAAAGAAATCATTGAAGGTATATGGAATAACTTTCTACATAATCAATATTTTCGAAAGTTCAAACCGTTGGGCAAATACTGATATTGTATGCTAAATTTTTAACACTCATATTACATGCGGACGAATACTATGAGCATCTCGACTATATTCGTATGTAAATGAGTTAGAACATGCATTTGGACGCAATCAATGAAGAGTTATACAATAGTCTTCTAATTTTGTGTTAAGTTTCAAATTATTTTCTTATATAATACTAGTATATATGAACGCGAGATACGTACATTGCATACTACTTGAAAAGAGTATACAATGGTCTTTTAATTTTTTACTACTTAAAAAAAATAATCTCTCTTAATTTTTTTACTATTTAGAAAGAATAAACAACAATCCTCTTTCTTTATTTTCTATACGTAATTATCTAACTACTCGTGTTAAATTACTGAATAATTTTAATTAGTAAACACAGATATGAGTATTTTTGAGGGAAAAAAAAATTGTACAATGAAGGTTAACTTTTATTTATTTATTATTAAAAGTCAATTGGCAACCTCAATTTTTGTATGACAACTAGTTTTCTTGCAGCTCTGCACAATCATATTCATATATAATGTGTCTACAAGTCGTATACATGATCTCATCGTGATCCTTTATTTTATCCTAGAATTCCAAGTGCACATTAAACTATAGAGTGGTGATTAATTGAATATTGCAGGTGATGTGAGAAAGCATGCGTCGCGGTGGGATTGACTAAAATAATAATTAAAACGTTCCTATCACTAAGTCAATGCTTCTGATCCCCTAACTAATTGAAGGTTATTAATTATTAGTTAATATGGAATTAGGACATACTTGATTTTGTCAATTTTGTCGAGACGTAGGACCCGAGAATGACACTACGTAAGTGCAAGGCCCCAAGACAGTTGCTGGAATGAGCTCCAGTATATATATATATATATATTGTGAATCAGTTTATATCTAGTTCACCATAACCCACTCTAAGCTATCTCAACTCATATTTCTGGTTCCGCCAATGTGTTTAACGAATGAGGGTGAAATTTGCTATGGAATATAAGGATTTGAATCCATATTAATTAAGCAATGAAACAATGAACGTTACATGATTGAGTGGCTATTTTGTTTTCTCCTTAATTAATGGATTTTTTTTTATTTTTTGTTATTGATAACTAAGTATATTTAAATATTTTGACGTAATTTATTTTTATTATTATTACTAGTATATATATGCATATTCGTTGCACGTATTTCATACTACTTGGGAAGAACAAACAATAGTATTTTAAATTTTTACTACTTATATATATATATATATATATATATATATATATATATATATATATATATATATATATATATATATATATATATATATATATATATATATATATATATATTATACTATTTGGAAAGAGCAAATAACAACCCTTGTTCTAAAACTGTATACTTGACTCCGGCACATTGTTACACGGACTGGTACTATATGGATCATGTCAGGAGATGTTATCCCCTTACCGTGTTCAGCGGGTACTCCTACACATATATTTTATCATGTGTATCGGGTATTGTTCTTCATGTACTTCATGTGCTCTCACTATTCATGTGCAGTGTGCTTATATTAAATCATATGGGTAACGTGTCGTGATTGGATCCATGAGTATTTGTTGGGACGGGGGAGTAGAAGTTGGTTATGTGATCAATCTCTTAGAGTAAATCATGTGTATGTCGATTATACACTTCACGTATAATCGAGTTACCTTAGAATAATCATGTGCAATCCAAGCCAATCACATATCGAACTTGTGCTCTAAATCGCATAGACTATACTCTAGTTTCTCTTACTTATAGTTCATTTTATATTTTCTGTATTTACCTTTTCAGTACATATTGTATGTATTTGCATTTTTCAGTTATGTTTCCACTTTCTAGTGCATCTTGTATTCTTTTCTATTGCTTGTCATATATTCTCTACCATGTATTTGGAACTGCTTGCAGAGTTTTGTACTTTGCTCTAATCCTGATTGGATATATCTTTTAGATGATTGGCTAGAGGAGTTACGTCCCACTTATTACGGGCACAGGACGACGAGCCACTAGAGGGTACTTCCCTAGGGCAGGAGGACTTAGTGCCAGTGACCGAGGAGGCTTAGACATTTATTTTGGATATTGTATTAGTCTTATTATTAGACTTTTAGCATGCATATATTATTTGAGACTTATATGATGCCTAGACTTGTGGTTTTGGACTTGTGATGTATTGTGACTCCTTATTTCTCTCTTCTATTCCATATCGTGCTTTTATCCTCCTTTAGTTTTTATAATGTTAGCATTTATCATATATATATATATATATATATATATATATATATATATATATATATATATATATATATATATATATATATATATATATATATATATATATATATATATATATATCATATTGTACCTCCATTTGGAGTTGAGATATCATTGACAGGTACATTATATTTATTGTGTGAGATATTTAGATAGTATTGATGACCTAGACAGTGTTCTACCGTCGATGCTGCGACGTAGGCTGGACATACCCATGTGCTCGTGCCCTTACTTCGGGTGCGGGTCGTGACATATTTTTGTAACTCTAACTAGGAGCTCCTTCAAGAAAACCACCATAAAAAACTTCTAAATGATCATTTTTATCTAACCTCAACCCCAGTAAGAATTGCAAGATCCTCTAGATTAGCTCTTCTGTTTTCACCAAAACCAGGAGCTTTAATGGCACAGACCTACAAGGAAAGAATAAATAATAATAAAATTATATTTTAAAGCTTCCGAATGGTAATGACCCAAAAGGATGTAAAACATGCAATTGAGATTATTTGCAACCAAAATTGATAGATTTTATGCATAAACATTGCCCATATATTGTGTTTATTTCCATCTAGCCATATTACAGAACTTTGTGTAACCTTCATTAATATATATATATATATATATATATATATATATATATATATATATATATATATATATATATATATATATATATATATATATATATATATATATTAGGAATTCAAATTCAATTTGGATTCCTCTTCATAAGAAGAGAAATCCAAATTGAATTAGTTAAGGACACATTGGTCAAAGCACCATAATAAATATCTAATCCCCTCATTCCCTATATAAACACATCCCCACCCTTCTTCACTCTCCATCCCTCATCTTCCTCAACCCTATATTAGCAAGGTAACCACTGTTCCTCTTTAATTTGGTTTTATAACTCTAACTAGGATAAGTATCTCTCTCTCTCTCTCTCTCTATATATATATATATATATATGTGTGTGTGTGTGTGTGTGTGTGTATTATCTATATATGTATACTATATACTATCTATGTATATTATATATATATATATATATATATATATATATATATATATATATATATATATATATATATATATATATATATATATATATATATATATATCATATACATATATATGCAATCTATATATGTATCTATATATGTATACTATATATCTATGTATATATGTATACTATATATGTATATATATATGTAATATATATATATATATATATATATATATATATATATATATATATATATATATCATATACATATATATGTATCTATATATGTATCTATATATATCTATGTATCTATATATAATATATTGTATCTATATATAAGGATTTGCTATGGAATATAAGGATCCGCCAATGTGTTTAACGAATGAGGGTGAAATTTGCTATGGAATATAAGGATTTGAATCCATATTAATTAAGCAATGAAACAATGAACGTTACATGATTGAGTGGCTATTTTGTTTTCTCCTTAATTAATGGATTTTTTTTTTTTTTTTGTTATTGATAACTAAGTATATTTAAATATTTTGACGTAATTTATTTTTATTATTATTACTAGTATATATATGCATATTCGTTGCACGTATTTCATACTACTTGGGAAGAACAAACAATAGTATTTTAAATTTTTAATATATATATATATATATATATATATATATATATATATATATATATATATTACTATTTGGAAAGAGCAAATAACAACCCTCTTAATTTTTTTTTTTCCTATACACAGTTATCTAACTACCCATATTAAATTTAACGAACAATTTTAGTTAGTAAACATAGATAAGAACATTTTTGGAACAAAAACTTTCACGATGAAGCCTAATTATATAGTAATATAGATTAGTTTAGCTGTCTAGAGTATCGTAATATTCTTGTTTTTATTTTAAGAGCAACTCTTTTGTAATTGAAGCTTACCCTCTTAAAATTGGGACAATTGATCTTATGTTGTAATAATAACTCTAAAGATGCTTCTTATGCGGAGAAATTATTCAGTGGGTCGGCCTCACCACGTGGCAGTGGTGAGGTCTTGCTCTACTCCAATAGCAGCAAGACACATCATGTTTATAGTGTCATGGTATTTATGTTGGCTGTATGTGTGTTCACACACATGTGAGCAAAAGCTCAACTTCCTCTTTTGCTTTAGTCCCACATTGGTTGGACCACTCTACATTTGTGTGTGTATATATTAGTTCCTCCTCTTTGCTTCCTTGTGAACTTGTGTAGGGAACCCTACGGGCCACACGCACGGGCCGTCGCCGCCATCCGACCCGCCTCGGTTCGGTTCGGTTCGGCGCGTAACGGGTGCGGGTACGTGTCCACACCTGCGGGTGCCGAATGCCGATTCAATTTACTCTTCGGGTTCGGGTTGGAATCCAAAAATCTTTTTGCTTCCCTTTATTTTTGAACCGTTTTGACTCATTAAATATTTGAACGTTGGCCATTTATTACTCCCTATGTCCATGTTCATTTCCCACATTTTAAACATGTGACAGCTCTGATTTGTTTTCCACGGTTTTCCTTTTTTATTACTCTTTAAACGTTGGGATTAATATCAATTCACACTACCAGAAAAAGTCAAATTAGCGACGTCAAAAAACGTCGCTAAATGACAAAAAAACATCGCTAATCATGTTTAGCGACGTAATTAGCGACGTTTTATAGAAGTCGAAAATCGGCACGTCGCTGAAAGGTAAAACGTCACTAAACGTCGCTAATCCCGACGTTTTTTAGCGACTTAAATGTGTCGCTAAATTAGCGACGTTTAGCGACGCAGCGTCACTAATTAACGACGTAAACAAACGTCGCTAAACGTCGCTAATTAGCGACTTATATAGCGACTCATTCCGGAACCACGTGCTGGCGATGTCCATCATCTGCAATCCTGCTGCCTCCACCATCAGGTCCTCCGCAAGACGGGATAAGCGCATGACGCGCTCCATGCTCTCCAACCAATCATCGGCATAGATGATGCCCTCTGTCCCCTTGAAAGGCCGGGGATCCAACATCTTGAAGTCCTGAATAGTGCCGGGCCTGGGCTGTACCTCCCGTGGCTGTGGTGGTGCGGTCCTCTCTACGGCGGTGATGGACACCTGGTGAGCACTCTCGATGCCCTGTCTCGTCACCTCAGTCTGTCGGTGCTGCGCCTCGGCCTGGGCCCTCTGGGCCTCCATCATCATCTGGAAAAGTGCAAACAGCTGTGTAGCATCAGCTGGTACTGGCGGTGGTGGCGGAAAATCCTCGGGAATAACTGGTGCAACCCTCTGAACCGGGGGAGGAGCACCCCCAAAAGCGGCTGCTGAGACTCCCACCTGGACCGGTGAGGCGATCCTCTCGACGGAAGAAGTAACAGTAGCAGCTGCTACTCTATCCGCAACAGGCGGGAAAGTAGCTGAGGAAGATGCCACTGCTCCTGAGCGATAGAATCTGACCTTCGGAGGCATCCTGAAGTCAGATTAAAAATACGGAATCAATTATTGAATATAATGCGATATCATCAAAGAAGGACAGAACTTAATTCAAAATGAAAGACAATATCAAATAGATAAAGATTTGCAGAATAATACATTGGAGTTTTTTCTAGTTGTGATTGAGTAACTCTCAGCCTAAATCCTATATCCTAAAGCAGGCTCGCAGCAATACTCTAGTCGAGCACAACTACGATGTCTATCTAGACCTGCATGGGCCACCACTAAAAATGTGTCACGACCCGCACCCTGATATTCGGGCACGAGTACGTGGTTACGCCCAGCCTACGCCGCAAAATCGACGGTAGAACGCTGTTTGGGTCATTTTTAACTATCTAACATCTCAACAATATAATATGGTACCTGTCAATCATCTCAACTCCAATCAGAGGAGCAATATGGTATCTCACAATATATCAATCTCAATCACAAAACAAACTAAGGAGGAAATAATGCACGAATGGAAATAGCGAAGGAAAGAAGATACAATCCACAATGAAATAATAGTACAACTGTGAATCTCCACAAAATGATAGTCTAATACAACATCTAAACAAAACTAGACCTCCTCGGTCACTGGTACTATGTCCTCTGGCTCTAGGGAAGTGTCCTCTAAAGTCTCACCCTCCTGAGGTCCGTAATGTGTGGGACACAGCTCTTCTAGCCAATCATCTGGAAAAAATATATCCAGTCAGGATTGGAGCGAAGTACATACCTCTGAAAGCAGTTCCAATAACATAATCGAGCATATATAACAAGCAATAGAAAAATGATACAAGATGCACAAGTAGAAAGAATAAACTGTACAAGTGAACAGGCAATAGGCACAATAAAGCTGGAAGTAAATACAAGAATAACTGCAAGTAGAGAACAAGAATTACTAACTATGTATTTTAGAGTGAGAGTTCGTTATGTGATCGGTTTAGATTGCACATGAGGTATATAGGTAACTCCATTATACGTGAGGTGTATAATCGACATGCACATGAGATCAAGAGGGCTTTGATCACATAACCAACTCCTACTCCCCCTCCCCAACCAATACTCATGGATCCAATCACGACACGTTACGTACATGATCACGATAGTCACACTAGCACACGAAATAGTGGATGCACAAGAAGCACATGAAAGTCAATACCCGATGCACACGATAAAATACATGTCATTGGGTACCCGTTGCACACGGTAGGGGATAACACCTCCTGACGGGATCCATATAGCACCAGTCCGTGAAATCACTGTGTCGGGAATCAATGTATACTAATCTAGAACATGCATATATACAACATTATGAATTGAAAACAATCAGAGAAATGTACTCGCCTGAAGTCCTGAGCAAAGTGTGTCTCTCGATGCCCAAGCTGGTGTCTCACAACCTATATATGGTATGTTGTATCAATACAAGGTTCAATGATGAAAATAAATGAAGTTGAAGAAGTTCTAGGTCAATACGCCGTTTCTAAGTCAAACCAATGTATTTCTAGATTGCAAGAGTCTAAAACTAGTCACTAAGTCAATACACTATGAAGCTATGCTATACTAGCTAAGCTAACACACCACAGTGAAATCAAGAAACCGTATCCTAAGATACGCAGATTTTCTAATATAAAAATAGGTTTATATATATATATATACATAAGTTACATATAGCAACAATGTCTTAAAACAATTTAATTAAGATACTTTGGCCTTGTGCCAATGCGTATCGCAAATTACCCTTGATACCTACGCTCAAATACCCTGTCATTGGCCCATACCTTGGGGATACCTCAAGGCAACCCAACACCCAGTATGACTAATACCATATATAACTACTACTATAATATCTAGCTATATAAAAGTAACTGACACCAAAATCAAATCCTATTTCATATAGCCAAAGACAATTCCTACTTAATCCACCTGCTACTACTAGCCATTTAATACAAATACTACTACTTATTATCTATATACTAATAATACAACTACACTATACTATATTTATATAAACTAAAAGTCAACTAACCACCAACTAACACAATTTCTAACCCCTCTACAGATACAAGAAACTGAACCTACACTAACTCGACTATTAACTAAACGACTAACAACTAACAATACACTTAACTAATACACCTGACACTTATTAACCAATATTACCACTAGTACACTTAATTATATAGATACTAGCTATACCAATTACTACCCAAACCCTGACACCTAGCTAACCTGAACTGGGGACTGATACCTGTACAGTTATTGTTGCTGTCTTCAGGTCTCAATTCCAGTTCTCAGGTACAGTGAGCCTTCAGTCTGCAGTCTTTAGTTGATTTCAGTTGATGACTTCAATTCTCAGTTCACAGGTTACTGAGTCTGCTCTCTGTTACTGATACTGCTCGGTTGTTGTGCCCTCAACCTGTGCAGTGCCTTCACTCGAAACTGTGCAACACAGTGAACACAGAAACTGTGAAACACAGTGCATTGCTCCTCTTTAGACTGTGCTGTGTTCCAGGTGACCTCAGGTAGTCATTAGGATGCTGTGTACATTGCTGTGCAGTGGAAACTTCAGTCCATAGCTGTGCAATCTTGCTGTCTCAAGCACAGTGCAGTCTGCAGGTAGAGTCTTCAGTAGATGAGTTGCTGTGCTGCTCAGTTGTTTCAGTTGATGAAGTACTGTACTGCCTTCAGTTCTCATGTTAAGTATCTGTACTGATACTTCCTGCTGTCGAGTACCTCCTCCCTCTCACTTAACAAGGTAAAAATACCAGCTACAGATCTACTAGGGAATTTATCAGTTATCTGATACCAACTCGAGCACACAACACATAAAATCAACACTTAACACTAACTCACAGATATCTATACCTATACACAACTATGTATACTAACATAACCATATATATATAGCTATATACACCAATCTATATATATATATACACACATATAGATTTATGTAGACACTCTAATGTATACACATAGACACACATAAACACAAAACCCAATACACTATTATACTCCAAATAATATATAGATAGTATATACAAATACATTTACATATGTATGTATAGTACAAAAAGCCAAAACACAAACACATGGAGTGCACCACACCCGTATCACACTTTTCTATGATACGCTTGCGACACGGCCCCCAACTCACAACCAAACGTATCCCGGAGGACACGTACAAGTCCAATACGTAATTTATGATCAATACATATATAAATTATAGTGTCTACGTGTCCGTGTCACCATATGATATGCACATGGTCCCGTGTCGGAGGAAAACCTCCAAAATCGACCGTTTCGTCAAATCGACGAGATTCTTTCCACACGTATCCAATTGTGGACATGACACAAGCTACAAACAAACAATCAATGGTCAATTAGATCTATTAGATCCATTGACAAACACTACATGTGCCAAATTCGGAATTCCTCTAAATTTGCACCAAAATGGACATAACTCCCACCGTAGGTCTCTAAATGATACCAAATCAAATCCTATGGGTAACCTATGCATGTGGGGTAGTTTCTTATGGTAAAATCTCAGATCTATAGCCTATAGAAAGGGGGAAAACTGATTTATACCTATTAGGAGATGGATTCCCAATGAAAAGGTCCCAAATGATAAGTTGCTCCTCTCCTTGTAGATCTTGGCCTCCTCCTCCTTGTTCCTTGCTCCTTGCTTGTAGATCCTTGATGTAGGG
The DNA here is from genome assembly GCA_036927795.1 of Iris macrosiphon. NCBI lineage: Eukaryota > Viridiplantae > Streptophyta > Magnoliopsida > Asparagales > Iridaceae > Iris > Iris macrosiphon. The sequence continues at coordinate 185,425,944 of JAYESA010000012.1, forward strand.
GCTTCAATGTTGAATTTAGAAGAAGATTTGAAGAGAATTGATGGAGAATTGATGGAGAATTGGAAGGGGAAAAACTAGATCTAGAATTTTGGGGAAGAACTAAAATGAGAGCACTCTCTCTCTCTCCTCTCAATTATGGCTGGACAAAAACTCTTCCTCAAGCAATGTACAAAGTCAAAAATACCCCTTGGGGCCTCTCATGAAGAAATAATTAGGGAGGGAAGGTTCTAGTCTAATGGTTTCACTAATTAAGCATATTTCTTAATCCATGGGCCTAATTCATGGGCTCAACTTAGACTAGTCCAAAAGTTTGTTCATGCTCTCTAATTAAATGGTTAGGTCCACTACACAAGTCCAAAACAAGTCTACACTAGCAATAATTAAAATAAATAATTTAGTCATGCACAAATATTAATTATAAAAATCCTAAAATAATGAATACCCATGATAATTACCAAACTACCCTTAGATGGAAATGTGAGGGTGACAAACCTACCCACCTTAGAAAAATTGTCCTCGAAATTAAGGAAGAAACTATCTACCAAAACAAACAATATAATGCAAGAAAGAATTATACCTCACGGCTCGAAAAGATACGGATATCGCTCGCGCATCTCGGCCTCTCGCTCCGAGGTACTCTCTCCTGGCGAGTGATGCCTCCACGCGACGCGCACCAAAGGAATTGTCTGGTTCCTCAGCACCTTCTCTCTCCGATCCAGAATCTCCACTGGCTGCTCTGGATAACTGAGAGTAGGGCCCACCTCTATCTCCGAATGATCCAACACATGACTGGGATCTGCCACGTACCGTCTCAACTACGACACGTGAAACACGTTGTGCACTCCCTCTAGTACAGGTGGTAAGTCTAGTCTGTAAGCGACTGCACCGACCCTCTCAAGAATGCTGAAAGGACCGATGAATCGCGGACTAAGCTTGCCGCCTCCACCGAAACGAATCGTGCCACGTTTCGGAGAAATCCTCAAGAAAACCAGACCGCCAACCTAGCACGAAACACAAACTTAGCACTCTAACAAGCAACAATCAAACACAAACAAGACAAAACTAAAGCTATACCTCAAACTCCAGAGGTCTCCGGTGGCTATCGGCCCAATGTCGTTGCCTGTCCTGCGCCACTCGAAGTCTGTCTCTGATAAGCTTCACCTTCTCTGCTGCATCCACTACCATCTCTGGTCCCAATAAAGCCCTGTCACCAACATCATCCCAGGACAACGGAGTGCGGCATCTCCGTCCATACAACGCCTCGAATGGTGACATCTCAATGCTGGCTTGGTAGCTGTTGTTGTATAAAAACTCTACCAAGTGAAGGTGATCCTCCCAAGAACCTCCAAGATCCAAAACACAGGTGCGTAGCATGTCCTCGAGAGTCTGAATAGTCCTCTCCGACTGTCCGTCCGTCTGAGGGTGATAAGCGGTACTGAACTTGAGCTGAGTGCCCAAGCAAGCCTGTAAACTCCTCCAGAAATGGGACGTGAAGCGGCTATCCCGATCCGAGACAATGCTCACTGGAACACCGTACAATCTGACAATCTGGCGCACATACATCTTCGCAAGTCTCTCCGTAGATGTACCCACTTTAAATGGCAGAAAGTGGGCTGATTTGGTCAACCTGTCCACGATGACCCAAATCGCATCCTTGCCTCCTGGATAACGCGGAAGCCCTGATAAAAAATCCATGGTAACATGCTCCCATTTCCACTCCGGAATGGGCAGAGGCTGAAGCAATCCTCCTGGTCTCTGTCTCTCCGCCTTGACCTGCTGGCAAACTAAGCATCTGGACACGAAGCTAGCTACCTCTCGCTTCATACCATACCACCATACATGCTCTCTCATGTCTCTATACATCTTGTTGGCACCAGGGTGCATAGAGTATTGGGAACGATGCGCCTCCTGCATAATCTCCTCGCGTAATGCTCCCTTCGGTACGCACAACCTGGTACCGTGTCGCAATGATCCATCATCTGCGACGGTAAAGTCCTCTGCCAGCCCGACCTGAACCTGTGCTCTGATGCTCCTCAGAGACTCATCCTCATACTGTCCGGCTCTGACTCGGTCCATCAGCTCCGACTGAACCTGAAGTCCCCACATCTGCGCTGCGACTCCCGGAATCAAAACCTCAATGCCCAAACTATCGAGGTCTGCCAATAGATGCCTGTCCCTAGTCAAGCACATAGCCACGAGATACCTGCTCAAAGCATCCGCGACTACATTGGCCTTCCCTGGATGGTACTGTAAAGATATGTCGAAGTCCTTCATCAGCTCCAACCATCGTCGCTGCCTCATGTTGAGCTCCTTCTGTGTAAACACATACTTTAAGCTCTTATGATCTGTGAAGATCTCTACTCTCTCTCCATATAGATAGTGTTTCCATAATTTGAGAGCAAAGATAACTGCTGCAAGCTCCAAATCATGGGTAGGGTAGTTCTTCTTATGCGGGCGTAATTGCCTGGAAGCATAGGCAATTACTTTCCCGTGCTGCTGTAGTACACAACCCAAACCCTTCCCTGATGCATCACTGTAAATGGAAAATCCTCCTGCTCCTGATGGTAGTGTCAAGATGGGAGCTGTAGTCAATCTCCTCTTCAGCTCCTCAAATGCTGACTGGCAATCCTCAGTCCAGACGAATTCCACGTCCTTTCTGGTCAGCCTAGTCATCGGCTCTGCTAGTCTGGAGAAGTCCTGAACAAACTTCCGGTAGTAGCCTGCTAATCCAAGGAAGCTCCTGATCTCTGCTACCGAACTCGGGGTAGACCACGATTCAACTGCTGAGATCTTCTTCGGGTCCACCGAGACTCCATCTCCTGTAATGACATGCCCAATAAATTCAACCTTATCAAGGAAGAATTCACACTTCGACAACTTGCCATACAACTTCTCCTTCCTGAGGATCTCCAGAACAATCCTCAAGTGCTGCTCATGCTCCTCCGGGGTCTTCGAATATATCAGAATGTCGTCTATGAAGACTACAACAAACTGATCCAGGTACTGATGAAATACCTTGTTCATCAGATTCATGAATACTGCCGGGGCATTGGTCAACCCAAACGGCATCACCAAGAACTCGAACTGTCCATAACGAGTCCTGAAAGCCGTCCTCGGGATGTCTTCCTTCTTCACCTTCACCTGGTGGTACCCTGACCTCAAGTCTATCTTCGATAATACCTTCGCTCCGTTCAGCTGGTCGAACAAGTCATCAATCCGCGACAACGGATATTTGTTCTTGATAGTGAGGTTATTAAGTGCCCTGTAGTCGATACACATACGTACCGACCCATCCTTCTTGGGTACAAACAGTACCGGAGCACCCCATGGTGACGAACTGGAATGGATAAAGCCTTTGTCCTGCAACTCATCCACCTGCTTCTTCAACTCCGCCAGTTCACTGTTGTTTACTCTATAGACGTGCTGAGAGATTGGCTCTGCTCCTGGCACTAAGTCTATAGAGAACTCCACATCTTTGTCCGGCGGCAACCCCGGCAAATCCTCTGGAAAGACATCCAAGAACTCTGCAATCAACGGATGTGGCGGCTCCTACTCTTCTACCAAAGCCCCACAGAAAATGCCCTCGCTCTGCTCTGCTCCTCGGACGAACTCGAACTCCGGCTCTTCTGGCATCTGAAATAAAACTCTGCCTCCACGACAATCGATACTAGCGTGATGTCTACTCAACCAATCCATCCCGAGTACTATATCGTAACTCGGAAGTGGCATTACAAGTAAACATACACTCAGCTCACGGCCTCCCACATAAACCCTCTGGTTCTTGCAAACATCACTGACCAGGATGATGCCACCCCGGTCGTGATCTTGCAAGTCCGCGCCAACGGTTCAGACTCAAGACGATGTCTCAAAGCAAAAGATACAGATACAAAGCTATGAGATGCACCAGAATCAAATAAGGCATGAACTGGAAAAGAATCGAGTAAGACTGAACCTGATATAACGTCTCCGACTGGCTTTGACTCCTCCACAATCAGGGCAAAAGCTCGCCCCTGATGTGCACCCCTCTGCTGGTGCTGGTGCTGCACGAACTTCTGCTGTTGGGGCTGTAAAGGAGGTCCTCTCGGCTGTCCCGCTGGGTGTCTCGCGGGTATCCTCTGGATAGGAGCTACGTCCTGAACTGTCCGAGCTAAGGTCTTGGGGCAATCCCTCAGCTGGTGATCTGATGAACCGCAAAACAAACACTGACCGAGCCTCTTCCTGCAAACGTTCCATCCGTGCCCTGCCTTCTTACAGAAGGGGCAAGCACGAGCTGTCTGGGCTGGTCTCTGCATCTGGTACGTCTGCTGTACAAGTGCTCGGTTAGGCGCATTAGACTGCTGCCTCTGCTGCTGGAAATATGGCTTCTTCGCTGGACCTGTGCTGCTGCTGCCACCATAAACATCTCGGTCCCTCTTGTGCCTCCCACTCAGGTCTCTCTCGACCTTGCGAGCCTCCCTCAAGATGTCGGTATACGTCTCGTGGCTCGAAGAAATGAGAGCCTTCACTTCCTAGTTCAGACCCTCTCGGAACCTACTAGCCCGGTTCTCTGGGTCTCTCACCATATAGTCGGCATACCTGCTCAACCTACCAAACTCGGCGGCATACTCCTCCACCGTCATATTCCCCTGGTAGAGGTTCTGGAACTGTCGCTCCAGGTCAAGTCTCTCAGTAGGTGGGAAGAACTTCCTTCTGAACAAGTCCCGAAACTCTCCCCATGTCAATCCTGGATCGGCGATCCGTGGCTCATTCCGGAACCACGTGCTGGCGATGTCCATCATCTGCAATCCTGCTGCCTCCACCATCAGGTCCTCCGCAAGACGGGATAAGCGCATGACGCGCTCTATGCTCTCCAACCAATCATCGACATAGATGATGCCCTCTGTCCCCTTGAAAGGCCGGGGATCCAACTTCTTGAAGTCCTGAATAGTGCCGGGCCTGGGCTGTACCTCCCGTGGCTGTGGTGGTGCGGTCCTCTCTACGGCGGTGATGGCCACCTTGTGAGCACTCTCGATGCCCTGTCTCATCACCTCAGTCTGTCGGTGCTGCGGCTCGGCCTGGGCCCTCTGGGCCTCCATCATCATCTGGAAAAGTGCAAACAGCTGTGTAGCATCAGCTGGTACTGGCGGTGGTGGCGGAAGATCCTCGGGAATAACTGGTGCAACCCTCTGAACCGGGGGAGGAGCACCCCCAAAAGCGGCTGCTGAGACTTCCACCTGGACCGGTGAGGCGATCCTCTCGACGGAAGAAGTAACAGTAGCAGCTGATACTCTATCCGCAACAGGCGGGAAAGTAGCTGAGGAAGATGCCACTGCTCCTGAGCGATAAAATCTGACCTTCGGAGGCATCCTGAAGTCAGATTGAAAATACGAAATCAATTATTGAATATAATGCGATATCATCAAAGAAGGACAGAACTTAATTCAAAATGAAAGACAATATCAAATAGATAAAGATTTGTAGAACAAAATATTGGAGTTTTTCCTAGTTGTGATTGAGTAACTCTCAGCCTAAATCCTATATCCTAAAGCAGGCTCGTAGCAATACTCTAGTCGAGCACAACTACGATGTCTATCTAGACCTGCATGGGCCACCACTAAAAAGGTGTCACGACCCGCACCCTGATATTCGGGCACGAGTACGTGGTTACGCCCAGCCTACGCCGCAGAATCGGCGGTAGAACGTTGTTTGGGTCATTTCTAACTATCTAACATCTCAACAATATAATATGGTACCTGTCAATCATCTCAACTCCAATCAGAGGAGCAATATGGTATCTCACAATATATCAATCTCAATCACAAAACAAACTAAGGAGGAAATAATGCACGAATGGAAATAGCGAAGGAAAGAAGATACAATCCACAATGAAATAATAGTACAACTATGAATCTCCACAAAATGATAGTCTAATACAATATCTAAACAAAACTAGACCTCCTCGGTCACTGGTACTATGTCCTCTGGCTCTAGGGAAGTGTCCTCTAAAGTCTCACCCTCCTGAGGTCCGTAATGTGTGGGACAAAGCTCTTCTAGCCAATCATCTGGAAAAAATATATCCAGTCAGGATTGGAGCGAAGTACATACCTCTGAAAGCAGTTCCAATAACATAATCGAGCATATATAACAAGCAATAGAAAAATGATACAAGATGCACAAGTAGAAAGAATAAACTGTACAAGTGAACAGGCAATAGGCACAATAAAGCTGGAAGTAAATACAAGAATAACTGCAAGTAGAGAACAAGAATTACTAACTATGTGTTTTAGAGTGAGAGTTCGTTATGTGATCGGTTTAGGTTGCACATGAGGTATATAGGTAACTCCATTATACGTGAGGTGTATAATCGACATGCACATGAGATCAAGAGGGCTTTGATCACATAACCAACTCCTACTCCCTCTCCCCAACCAATACTCATGGATCCAATCACGACACGTTACGTACATGATCACGATAGTCACACTAGCACACGAAATAGTGGATGCACAAGAAGCACATAAAAGTCAATACCCGATGCACACGATGAAATACATGTCATTGGGTACCCGTTGCACACGGTAGGGGATAACACCTCCTGACGGGATCCATATAGCACCAGTCCGTGAAATCACTGTGTCGGGAATCAATGTATACTAATCTAGAACATGCATATATACAACATTATGAATTGAAAACAATCAGAGAAATGTACTCGCCTGAAGTCCTGAGCAAAGTGTGTCTCTCGATGCCCAAGCTGGTGTCTCACAACCTATATATGGTATGTTATATCAATACAAGGTTCAATGATGAAAATAAATGAAGTTGAAGAAGTTCTAGGTCAATATGCCGTTTCTAAGTCAAACCAATGTATTTCTAGGTTGCAAGAGTCTAAAACTAGTCACTAAGTTAATACACTATGAAGCTATGCTATACTAGCTAAGCTAACACACCACAGTGAAATCAAGAAACCGTATCCTAAGATACGCAGATTTTCTAATATAAAAATAGGTTTATATATATATATATATACATAAGTTACATATAGCAACAATGTCTTAAAACAATTTAATTAAGATACTTTGGCCTTGTGCCAATGCGTATCGCAAATTACCCTTGATACCTACGCTCAAATACCCTGTCATTGGCCCATACCTTGGGGATACCTCAAGGCAACCCAACACCCAGTATGACTAATACCATATATAACTACTACTATAATATCTAGCTATATAAAAGTAACTGACACCAAAATCAAATCCTATTTCATATAGCCAAAGACAATTCCTACTTAATCCACCTGCTACTACTAGCCATTTAATACAAATACTACTACTTATTATCTATATACTAATAATACAAATACACTATACTATATTTATATAAACTAAAAGTCAACTAACCACCAACTAACACAATTTCTAACCCCTCTACAGATACAAGAAACTGAACCTACACTAACTCGACTATTAACTAAACGACTAACAACTAACAATACACTTAACTAATACACCTGACACTTATTAACCAATATTACCACTAGTACACTTAATTATATAGATACTAGCTATACCAATTACTACCCAAACCCTGACACCTAGCTAACCTGAACTAGGGACTGATACCTGTACAGTTGCTGTTGCTGTCTTCAGGTCTCAATTCCAGTTCTCAGGTACAGTGAGCCTTTAGTCTGCAGTCTTCAGTTGATTTCAGTTGATGACTTCAATTCTCAGTTCACAGGTTACTGAGTCTGCTCTCTGTTACTGATACTGCTCGGTTGCTGTGCCCTCAACCTGTGCAGTGCCTTCACTCGAAACTGTGCAACACAGTGAACACAGAAACTGTGAAACACAGTGCATTGCTCCTCTTCAGACTGTGCTGTGTTCCAGGTGACCTCAGGTAGTCATTAGGATGCTGTGTACATTGCTGTGCAATGGAAACTTCAGTCCATAGCTGTGCAATCTTGCTGTCTCAAGCACAGTGCAGTCTGCAGGTAGAGTCTTCAGTAGATGAGTTGTTGTGCTGCTCAGTTGTTTCAGTTGATGAAGTACTGTACTGCCTTCAGTTCTCATGTTAAGTATCTGTACTGATACTTCCTGCTGTCGAGTACCTCCCCCCTCTCACTTAACAAGGTAAAAATACCAGCTACAGATCTACTAGGGAATTTATCAGTTATCTGATACCAACTCGAGCACACAACACATAAAATCAACACTTAACACTAACTCACAGATATCTATACCTATACACAACTATGTATACTAACATAACCATATATATATAGCTATATACACCAATCTATATATATATATATACACACATATAGATTTATGTAGACATTCTAATGTATACACAAAGACACACATAAACACAAAACCCAATACACTATTATACTCCAAATAATATATAGATAGTATATACAAATACATTTACATATGTATGTATAGTACAAAAAGCCAAAACACAAACACATGGAGTGCACCGCACCCGTATCACACTTTTCTATGATACGCTTGCGACACGGCCCCCAACTCACAACCAAACGTATCCCGGAGGACACGTACAAGTCCAATACGTAATTTATGATCAATACATATATAAATTATAGTGTCTACGTGTCCGTGTCACCATATGATATGCACATGGCCCCGTGTCGGAGGAAAACCCCCAAAATCGACCGTTTCGTCAAATCGACGAGATTCGGCCCACACGTATCCAATTGTGGACACGACACAAGCTACAAACAAACACTACATGTGCCAAATTAGATCTATTAGATCCATTGACAAACACTACATGTGCCAAATTCGGAATTCCTCCAAAATTTGCACCAAAATGGACATAACTCCCACCGTAGGTCTCCAAATGATACCAAATCAAATCCTATGGGTAACCTATGCATGTGGGGTGGTTTCTTATTGTAAAATCTCAGATCTATAGCCTATAGAAAGGGAAAAAACTGATTTATAACTATTGGAAGATGGATTCCCAATGAAAAGGTCCCAAATGACAAGTTGCTCCTCTCCTTGTAGATCTTGGCCTCCTCCTCCTTGTTCCTTGCTCCTTGCTTGTAGATCCTTGATGTAGGGGCTTCAATGTTAAATTTAGAAGAAGATTTGAAGAGAATTGATGGAGAATTGATGGGGAATTGGAAGGGGAAAAACTAGATCTAGAATTTTGGAGAAGAACTAAAATGAGAGCACTCTCTCTCCTCTCAATTATGGCTGGACAAAAACCCTTCCTCAAGCAATGTACAAAGTCAAAAATACCCCTTGGGGCCTCTCATGAAGAAATAATTAGGGAGGGAAGGTTCTAGTCTAATGGTTTCACTAATTAAGCATGTTTCTTAATCCATGGGCCTAATTCATGGGCTCAACTTAGACTAGTCCAAAAGTTTGTTCATACTCTCTAATTAAATGGTTAGGTCCACCACACAAGTCCAAAACAAGTCTACACTAGCAATAATTAAAATAAATAATTTAGTCATGCACAAATATTAATTATAAAAATCCTAAAATAATGAATACCCATGATAATTACCAAACTACCCTTAGATGGAAATGTGAGGGTGACATATATATATATATATATATATATATATATATATATATATATATATATATATATATATATATATATATATATATATATATATATATATCGAAAAAGGTAATTTTATTTATGTCCCTCTGAAAGACTACAACTCAGTTCGAAGACATACAACCAATTTAGTCCAAAGGCTTATATATATAATTTCTAGTCCGAAGGTCCCAACCCAGCCTAAAGGCTACATTCCAGTATGAAGTCCTCACGCAGTCGTAGCCGCACTACACCGTATCGCTCCAGCTCTACACCAGTACCGCATCTGCACCCGCATCGCATCTGCGTTTATTCAGTTTAAACCAAATCGAAATAATCAAAACAGAATAAACCGAATGAGACACACGTGTCATACACTATATAAGAAGATGCGTGCGTGAAAAAGTGCACACGGAAAAAAAGAAATCATTGAAGGTATATGGAATAACTTTCTACATAATCAATATTTTCGAAAGTTCAAACCGTTGGGCAAATACTGATATTGTATGCTAAATTTTTAACACTCATATTACATGCGGACGAATACTATGAGCATCTCGACTATATTCGTATGTAAATGAGTTAGAACATGCATTTGGACGCAATCAATGAAGAGTTATACAATAGTCTTCTAATTTTGTGTTAAGTTTCAAATTATTTTCTTATATAATACTAGTATATATGAACGCGAGATACGTACATTGCATACTACTTGAAAAGAGTATACAATGGTCTTTTAATTTTTTACTACTTAAAAAAAATAATCTCTCTTAATTTTTTTACTATTTAGAAAGAATAAACAACAATCCTCTTTCTTTATTTTCTATACGTAATTATCTAACTACTCGTGTTAAATTACTGAATAATTTTAATTAGTAAACACAGATATGAGTATTTTTGAGGGAAAAAAAAATTGTACAATGAAGGTTAACTTTTATTTATTTATTATTAAAAGTCAATTGGCAACCTCAATTTTTGTATGACAACTAGTTTTCTTGCAGCTCTGCACAATCATATTCATATATAATGTGTCTACAAGTCGTATACATGATCTCATCGTGATCCTTTATTTTATCCTAGAATTCCAAGTGCACATTAAACTATAGAGTGGTGATTAATTGAATATTGCAGGTGATGTGAGAAAGCATGCGTCGCGGTGGGATTGACTAAAATAATAATTAAAACGTTCCTATCACTAAGTCAATGCTTCTGATCCCCTAACTAATTGAAGGTTATTAATTATTAGTTAATATGGAATTAGGACATACTTGATTTTGTCAATTTTGTCGAGACGTAGGACCCGAGAATGACACTACGTAAGTGCAAGGCCCCAAGACAGTTGCTGGAATGAGCTCCAGTATATATATATATATATTTTGTGAATCAGTTTATATCTAGTTCACCATAACCCACTCTAAGCTATCTCAACTCATATTTCTGGTTCCGCCAATGTGTTTAACGAATGAGGGTGAAATTTGCTATGGAATATAAGGATTTGAATCCATATTAATTAAGCAATGAAACAATGAACGTTACATGATTGAGTGGCTATTTTGTTTTCTCCTTAATTAATGGATTTTTTTTTATTTTTTGTTATTGATAACTAAGTATATTTAAATATTTTGACGTAATTTATTTTTATTATTATTACTAGTATATATATGCATATTCGTTGCACGTATTTCATACTACTTGGGAAGAACAAACAATAGTATTTTAAATTTTTACTACTTATATATATATATATATATATATATATATATATATATATATATATATATATATATATATATATATATATATATATATATTATACTATTTGGAAAGAGCAAATAACAACCCTTGTTCTAAAACTGTATACTTGACTCCGGCACATTGTTACACGGACTGGTACTATATGGATCATGTCAGGAGATGTTATCCCCTTACCGTGTTCAGTGGGTACTCCTACACATATATTTTATCATGTGTATCGGGTATTGTTCTTCATGTACTTCATGTGCTCTCACTATTCATGTGCAGTGTGCTTATATTAAATCATATGGGTAACGTGTCGTGATTGGATCCATGAGTATTTGTTGGGACGGGGGAGTAGAAGTTGGTTATGTGATCAATCTCTTAGAGTAAATCATGTGTATGTCGATTATACACTTCACGTATAATCGAGTTACCTTAGAATAATCATGTGCAATCCAAGCCAATCACATATCGAACTTGTGCTCTAAATCGCATAGACTATACTCTAGTTTCTCTTACTTATAGTTCATTTTATATTTTCTGTATTTACCTTTTCAGTACATATTGTATGTATTTGCATTTTTCAGTTATGTTTCCACTTTCTAGTGCATCTTGTATTCTTTTCTATTGCTTGTCATATATTCTCTACCATGTATTTGGAACTGCTTGCAGAGTTTTGTACTTTGCTCTAATCCTGATTGGATATATCTTTTAGATGATTGGCTAGAGGAGTTACGTCCCACTTATTACGGGCACAGGACGACGAGCCACTAGAGGGTACTTCCCTAGGGCAGGAGGACTTAGTGCCAGTGACCGAGGAGGCTTAGACATTTATTTTGGATATTGTATTAGTCTTATTATTAGACTTTTAGCATGCATATATTATTTGAGACTTATATGATGCCTAGACTTGTGGTTTTGGACTTGTGATGTATTGTGACTCCTTATTTCTCTCTTCTATTCCATATCGTGCTTTTATCCTCCTTTAGTTTTTATAATGTTAGCATTTATCATATATATATATATATATATATATATATATATATATATATATATATATATATATATATATATATATATATATATATCATATTGTACCTCCATTTGGAGTTGAGATATCATTGACAGGTACATTATATTTATTGTGTGAGATATTTAGATAGTATTGATGACCTAGACAGTGTTCTACCGTCGATGCTGCGACGTAGGCTGGACATACCCATGTGCTCGTGCCCTTACTTCGGGTGCGGGTCGTGACATATTTTTGTAACTCTAACTAGGAGCTCCTTCAAGAAAACCACCATAAAAAACTTCTAAATGATCATTTTTATCTAACCTCAACCCCAGTAAGAATTGCAAGATCCTCTAGATTAGCTCTTCTGTTTTCACCAAAACCAGGAGCTTTAATGGCACAGACCTACAAGGAAAGAATAAATAATAATAAAATTATATTTTAAAGCTTTCGAATGGTAATGACCCAAAAGGATGTAAAACATGCAATTGAGATTATTTGCAACCAAAATTGATAGATTTTATGCATAAACATTGCCCATATATTGTGTTTATTTCCATCTAGCCATATTACAGAACTTTGTGTAACCTTCATTAATATATATATATATATATATATATATATATATATATATATATATATATATATATATATATATATATATATATATATATATATTAGGAAGTCAAATTCAATTTGGATTCCTCTTCATAAGAAGAGAAATCCAAATTGAATTAGTTAAGGACACATTGGTCAAAGCACCATAATAAATATCTAATCCCCTCATTCCCTATATAAACACATCCCCACCCTTCTTCACTCTCCATCCCTCATCTTCCTCAACCCTATATTAGCAAGGTAACCACTGTTCCTCTTTAATTTGGTTTTATAACTCTAACTAGGATAAGTATCTCTCTCTCTCTCTCTATATATATATATATATATGTGTGTGTGTGTGTGTGTGTGTGTGTGTGTGTGTGTGTGTGTGTGTGTGTGTGTGTGTATTATCTATATATGTATACTATATACTATCTATGTATATTATATATATATATATATATATATATATATATATATATATATATATATATATATATATATATATATATATATATATATATATATATATATATCATATACATATATATGCAATCTATATATGTATCTATATATGTATACTATATATCTATGTATATATGTATACTATATATGTATATATATATGTAATATATATATATATATATATATATATATATATATATATATATATATATATATATATATATATATATATATATATATATATATATATATATATATATATATATGTATCTATATATATCTATGTATCTATATATAATATATTGTATCTATATATACCTATATATATCATATACATATATATGTATCTATATATGCATCTATGTATCTATGTATACTATATATTATCTATATATTATCTATATATGTATACTATATATGTATCTATGTATATATGTATCTATGTATACTATATATTATCTATATATGTATACTATATATGTATCTATGTATATATGTAACTATGTATACTATATATTATCTATATATGTATACTATATATGTATCTATGTATATATGTATACTATATATTATCTATATATGTATACTATATTGTATCTATATACGTGTATCTATGTATTTATATATGTATCTATATATATATATATATGTATCTACTTATATATATATATATATATATATATATATATATATATATATATATATATATATATATATATATATATATATATATATATATATATATATATATATATATATATATACATTATTTTATATAGATATTTGTCCCATCTTTAAACCAAAAATAGCATAAATTAATCTAGAAATCAAGTGGGTTAAATCTACTTAATTATATTTTCACCAATTAATGTAAATTATTCATGATATAGCTTATCTGGACCCCGTCACACTCTGACTTGTTTCACTCACTTTGGACCCCAGGCGAGTACAGTCTCTGATGGTTTTTGTCACGCCCCAGTCCCAAAATGCCGAGGGACTAGACACGTGGCAATGGCCAGCAGTACGCACCGATGGACAAACCCAATTTAATGAATCCATCAGGTCATACTTAAGTTGTAAAATCAAGTCTACGACAACATGGCACAACTAATCTCATCCACACAAGATATAAAATATGATCCACAGAATAAATAAGGAATATAAATCATCAGCTAGTCTCAACAAAGTGCTTCGGGGAACAACCCGATAAACATCTGATACAAAGGTTCAACAGACCAAAAATATAAATAAAAGAATAAAGTAAATACTGAGCATGAAACATAGATGCTCAGGAAAAGTCCTCAGCTAACACCTCGTCCTCGGGTGACGGTACAGCTCCTGGATCAGCTCCTGCTGCGGTCCCGTATACCTCGGGATGAATCTCGTCTGCAAATCCTGGGGACATAATCCGAATCCAGGTCCTCAGGGGACATAGCAAGGTACAAGATAATACAAGACAAAATAAATGCAGTGCAAATAGTAAATGAAATAAACAGGGTAAGTATGTAACCATCTACGTGAAATGCAAGTGAGAGCATCACTAGTACTCAGGCTGAGCCACTACAAGCTCTGTGTCGGGGAGCCGGTAGCGGTAATAACCGGTAGTGGGTCTAGCTCTGCTCCGAGAGTCTACAACCTTGCAATAATAGAAGATATATATATGACAGCTTGTATCCTGTGTGTCTCTCCCCACCCAATGTAATCACACTTCTCATGTCCATGACACGCAAGATCAAAACTAATGCAGCAAGTCATAATAAGATCTAAGAATATAATGTCTATGTCAACCCTGTATCCTACACAGAATCACCATGAATATCTCAGAAAGATTCTATCTCATGAATAGCGTCAAGTGTCCTGGGTCATGATGTACTTGATACGGCAAGTACGAGAATGTAAAGGGTGTCACGAAGGTCCATCTCTAGATGACAATACACAACTCTGAGTACAGAGTTGGCACCCGACTGATAATCGGACGTTGAGTAAGTCACATGGTCCTAGGTTAAGCATGCACAGCAATATAAATAAAGCAAGAAAAATATGTAACAATACTGCAAAGTTTGGCAAGGTACACTTGCCTGGGGTTTGAATACCAACAGTCGTCCCTGTATCAGTGGATCCTGTAGGTACTCCTCCAAAAGCTGTAATAAACATCACCAACAGTCTCAGAAGATATCAAATAGCTAGAAACGCCTGTCCTTAAGTCCAATTTGGACACAAGGGCAAAAATGACATTTCTGGGCCAAAGCGGGGTCCATATGTGGACCACTTTGCACCGAAAAGCGTGTCAGGTTCAAAGGTCTCCAAATTCCTCAAACTCAGTGTCTACAAGTCAGGAATGATGATACGAACCCAACGGAACTTCCAGAATTGGATTCCGATGAGACGATCACAAAATCGCCCGTCAAGTGGAGCCTATGGGGCCCACGATACACGATTTTGTCAACGTTCTCAGAATCGGACCAAACTTGGGTCACAGGACCAGCGTGTTGCTACGAGTCCGATGGCATAAGTTTCGTCTCGATCCGACATGTGTACACAAAGTTACAGCGTGTTCCAGAATGGACGGATACGGGGCGTTGTCGGCGGATACGCGTTGATTCCGGTGTGCACACACATCCGAATCGACTTCTGCGAAATTTCACACGTCCGTATCAATGACGCGCATGTTTCGGTAAAGACCACATGCGACCAAGTCGTCCCGTTTGGCGGGGCGTACTCAGTTCTGGGGTGAAACAGGGCGTTGTTTTTCTTGTTTTTGGATCGCAGTTTGCGATCACCACAGGACGCGATGCACCGAGCGGGTTGCACGGGCACCGAGAGAGTTACACAGTCTACGCGTTGCAATAGACGGTATTGAAGACGGAGTTACAAGGTGAGAGAAACGTTACCTGAATAGGGCACCGTGAATCTGAGTTCTCGTGTCCTACTCGTGTCCTGGTCGTCTACTGTGAGTCCAGGCTAGGGTTTCAGATTGTGTCCGATTCAGGGGCTGAGGTGTCCGTGTCCGCGGGCGGCCGGAGGTGGCTAGGGCTTGTTGTGCTCAGCGGGTCGGAGGAGGGCCGAGCGGAGGCGACGAGGAGTCGGGTCGGCTGTGCGGTGGAGTCGAGGGGAGGGGTTGAGGATGTTGTCGGTTCTGGGGAGAGGAGATCGGGGCTGCGGGTGGTGGAGTCGGGGAAGAGGGTTCGTGCTGCGGCCTGGCGGCAGCGGCATGGTGGAGGAGCTGCGGTGAGGTCGCTGGGCGATGGGGGAGCGGCGGCGTCGTTCAGGGCTCCGCGGGTCGGCTGTTGGGCGGAGCAGCGTCGGGGTCGTGGACTGGACTCGGCGGCGGGGAGTCGAGCGGAGTGCTCGGGTCGTGGCGGCGGGTCGAGGGGAAGAAGTCGTCGAGGGCGGCCTAGGGTTTAGACGAGGCAGGTCGGAGGTCGATGACGGCGCGGCGGCTAGGGTTTCCGAAGGCTGGGCACAGACTTCGAGGGGGGTTTTATAGGAGTGAACAGTAAATCCGGCGGCTAGGGTTTGGTCGGTTCGGGTTTGGGTTTGGGTCTCAAGGATCCGACCCGACCGACCCATTAAGCTGGGTTGGTTCAGGCCAATCAGCGGTTCGGTTTGGTTCAGTCAGGTTTGGTTCGGTTTAAATATCCAATAGTTTTTAGGGCTTTAAACACGTTTTCGGAGTCCAATAAATTCACAGAAAAATACCCTATGTCCGGTTTTCCAATTTACACCATAAAATATTATTTCCATAATATTTTAACATCAATTAACTGCATTTAAAAATCCCTTGATCATAATTACCTTGGTTCTTTATCCAGAAAAATACCAAAAATATTGGGAAAAATTGTATTAGAATTATACTGAAAAAAATAGGGTGTTTACAGTTTTGTTACTGATAATTTTTATAACACATGTAGTATTGTTATATTTGATTCCTGACACAAAGAAATACGGACTAGCATATCTTATGTTTTTAGACTTTGATCTTGTACAATACATGATATTCGTGTGATTCTTGTGTGCTAGTCGGGTCAAAAAATACTAGTTTATATGTGATCATACCCAAATCCTGTGCAAATATAATTCATGTGCAAAGGCTAACCATACACTTCACGTATGATTAACCAGCTCCCATTGTGCAATCATAAGCCAATCACATAATCAAACTAGTATTTTAAAACATTTAATGACTATAGAATTCCTTGTTGATACATGACATATTCTCTGTTTATTCATTTTTCCTGTTCATTTTTTATTATGCCTTGATGTCAGTTTATTTATCCATCATATACTACTTTTCTATCACTGTTTTATAGTCCTTATCATGTATTGAAACTGCTATTAGAATTGTACTCGTTCAATCCTGATTGGATAATATTTCAGGTAGCACTTAGAATGACATGTGTCCCATCTATTATGGATTTTAAAAAATAGCTTCGAGCCTGATTTACCTCCTGAAGGATCGAGGAAGGCCGCAAGCAGGAGACCCAGTTATGACAATAGTTAGAGTTTGCAGACTTAGTATAGTTGTATGAGTTATGAATACAAGATTTTGTACTGTAACCTTTATACACACACACATATATATATACAGCATGTTTTCACCTACCTTAGTTTTGTGATTGAGTATAATATTTGTTTCCTTTATATTATGAAGTGTTAGTTATACAGTACAAGTTCCAGACAGCGTTCTACCGCCGACACTACGGCGTAGGCTGGGCGTACCCACGCACTTGTACCCAAACACCCGGGTGCGGGTCGTGACACTTTCTGAGAAAGTTAATGAGCAAACATTATGAAATTAAATTACAAGAAGATTAGTACAAATTTTTGAGAGACAAGAAGGATTGGCAAATGATTTTTATTTACTTGAAAGAATTATGATAAAGAGTACCTTTGAAGATTTAATGTGTTGTGTTTCGGAGATGAAACAAATCTCTTCTATCTATAAGGAGATTGTAAAAGATATGTAACGTGGAGTTATGACTATTGTGCAAACAATTGGAGGAGATACCACCATTGGCTTGTAATCCCCCTGATTTTCAAGAAAATTTCAATTTTTGGATTTTTACATTTTCTGGAATTTCTGGAATTTTCTGAGAATTTTTCCTAATTAAATTAAGGTATTTTAATTATTAAAGGATTTTTAATTGATAATAAATAATATTAAAATATTATGAAAATAATATTTTATGGTGTAAAATAGAAAACCAGACATAGGATATTTTTCTGGAAATTTATTGGACCCCGGATGAATTTTAAAAGCCCTAAATACTAATTATTAAACCAAAATAAATCGGGTTTATTTAACTGAACTAAACCAAACCCAGCTGAACCAAACCGGGTTCATTAAACCAAACTCAATTCCTAACGGGTCGGATCCGGGTCCAACCCAGACCCGACCCGTTAACCCATAACCCGACCAGTCTAATGATTTCGGATCGGGTCGGATCCGCCTGACCCGACCCGACCGCCCGACCCGACCCGCCAATCCTTCTCCCCCAAACTGCAGAACCCCGACCCTGCCGCTTCCGCTCCACCGGCCGCACCCGCCGCCTGCTCACCTCCCCGCGCTGCCTCACCTCCGGAACGCCCGCAACCGCCGTCCCCTCCGCTCCAGCTTCCCCTCACCGCCCGCCGACTCTCCCTCTCCCTCGGCCTCTATATAACCCTAACCCCATCTCCTCGGCTCCGCCCCCTCGACCACCGTCTCCTCTCCGCCTTCGCCCTGCCTCCTCCGGCCAGCAGCAACGCCGTGTCTCCCCTCCGCCCAGCCGTCTTCTCCGGCATAGTCCTCAGCCAGTCGCCCCCGAGCCTGACTCCGCCGCCGCCTCTGCCGCCTCCGACGAGTCCCCAGCCGAGCCTCGCCGAGCCGTTCCCAGCAGTACCCGGCCGCCACCCTCCGGCTCGCCTCCGGCCGCAGCGCCACCCTACCCCAGCGGCACCCCGGCGAGCCTAGACACAGAGGACACGGACACGTAGCAGCGGACACAGGAACCCTAAACAGTAAACCCTAATTACTGTGACGCGTGTCGGACACGAGACTGACACGATTTTGCCTCGGTTTCTCGGACCACTTCAGGTACCCATAACTTCCTGCTCGTAGCTCGGAATTCAATTCCGTAAATTGTATCGCGTAGCCTGTATGACCCTCTCGGTGCCCGTGCAAATCGCTCGGGGCATCGCGTCCTGTGGTGATCGCACACCGCGATCCAAAAACAGGAAAAACAAAACCCTGTTTCACCCCGGAATCGAGTACGCCCCGCCAAACGGGACGACTTGGTTGCGTGCGGTCTTCACCGATACGTGCGCGTCGTTGATACGGACGTGCAGAATTTCGCAGAAGCTGATTCGGATGTGCGTGCACACCGGAATCAGTGCGTATCCGCGAACATCGCCCCGTATCCGACTTTTCTGAATCTTGCTGTAACTTAGTGTGTACACGTCGGATCGAGACGAAACTTGAGCCATCGGACTCGTAGCAATACGCTGGTCCTGTGGGTCAAGTTTGGTTCGATTTTGAGAACGTTGGAAAAATCACGTGTCGTGGGCCCCACAGGCTCCACTCGACGGGCGATTTTGAGAACGGCTCATCGGAATCCAATTCTGGAAGTTCCGTTGGGTTCGTATCATCGTTTCTGACCTGTTGACACTAAGTTGGACTGATTTGGAGACCCTTGACCCTGACGCGTTTTTCGGTACAAAGCGGCCCACATCTGGACCCCGCCTTGACCCGAAAATGACGTTTTTTGCCCTTGTCTCCAAACTGGACTCAAGGACAGGCGTTTCTAGATGATTGATATTTTCTGAATCTGATGGTGATATTTGTTTCAGCAGCTGGAGTAGTCCCTGCAAATCCAGCTATTGCCAGAGCTACAATTGGAGCTGAAAACCCAGGCAAGTGTACCTTGCCATAAATTGCAGTTTATTAAATTTATTTTGCTCTTGCTTTATTTTCTGTGATTATTGTTCATGCTTAAACCTAGGGCCGTGTGGCATACTTAGTGTCCGATTACAGTCGGGTGCCAACTCTGTACGTGGAGTTGTGTATGTCATTAGAGATGGACATTCGTGCCCTTTACATTCTAGTACTTGCTGTATCAAGTACAATAACCCAGGACACTTGACACATACATTGACAGAATCTTCCTAAGTTATTCAAGGTGATTCTGTGTAGGATACAGGATGGACATAGATTATATTCTTAGATTATGACTTGATGCATTAGCTATGATCACATGTGACATGGACATGAGACGTTATGGACATGAGACTTGTGGTTACATTGGGTGGGGAGAGACACACAGGCTACAGGCTGATTATATATATATAAAATCCATAGTAAACACATAGTAAAACACATAGTATAACTGCTACCGGCTCCCCGACACAGAGCTTGTAGTGGTATCAGCCTTAGTTCTAGTGATGCTCTCAACTTGCATTTCACATAGATGGTTATATAGTTTACCCTATTGTTCATTATTTCTGCACTGCATTTATTTTGGCTTGTTTTATCTGTACCTTGCTATGTCCCCTGAGGACTTGGATCTGGATTATGTCCCCAGATTTAGCAGATGAGATCTACCCTGAGGTGTACGGAACATGAGCACTTCTCCGAGCAGCACCGGAACTTGAGGACGAGGTGATCGCTGAGGACTTCTCCTGAACATCTGCTTCTTCCATGCTCAGTGTTTATGGCCAATAAACTCTTTAATTCCTGTTTAAATGAACATTTGTAACAGACTTAATATCGGGTTATTCCCCGATTTTATTCACTTGTGACTGGATGTTGTTTATTTCTTTTGTTGATATTGTTGTGTCCATTCTGTGGATGAGATTAGTAGACCCTGACTATTGTTTACAGCTTAAGTATGCCCCGGTAGATCCATTAAATTGGGTTTGTCCATCGGTGTGTGCTGCTGGCCATTGCCACGTGTCTAGTCCCTCGATATTTTGGGACTGGGGCGTGACATGGTTTTTGTGGTGGCCCATGCAGGTCAACGACTAAATTGTTTGGTTTCAACTTAGGGACCGAACATGCCTGCAATAAGAATAGGATAAAGTTTTTAGGATCTCATCCACTTGCTTGAAAACGTTCTTGATATCTGTATCGTATTCAAATTAACTTTTGACTTGCATCTTGCCTTGAATCCAGTGCGCTTCTTATGTTTTATTTTGATGCAGACTAATGGATCCAAGAAGTGGAGACGAGAATCCCTTGAATACACCACATGATGCTGTGGTCACTTATGATGAAGGAGTGACACCCGAAGACCGAGGGCAATCTTCTCAAAGCAATCAAGCAGCCCAGCAGGATTCAAGGTTCCGGCGTGATGACATCCCGCCGCCTCCGCAGTTCGTTCCACCGATGCCCGTATTCCCACAAGGGCAACCTATAGACGGGCAGCAGATATTTCAAATGATCTACGCAATGATGCAAGCCCAACAGCAAATTCATCAAGAGACTCAGCGTCACGAGGCGGAGTATTTGAGAACCAGCCTAGTAACCGCCTTGGAGCAAGTGAACCCACAAGCTAGGCGACCAGTGACAGGATCTATCACCGATTTCCGTCAACTCAAGCCCCATACCTTTTCGGGCAAAGAAGGACCAACTGAAGTGCATGAGTGGCTTACCAATATACAACACCAGTTGGAAGCAGCTGAACTTCCAAGAGAACGTTGGATGACCGCCGTCAGAATGCAGTTGACGGACAATGCTCATCACTGGTGGCTATCTGAAGAGACCAGGCTCGGACCAGACCGAGTCACTTGGGAAGAGTTCTCCAGACTCTTCCAGGAGATGTACATACCAGCTATCGCTCGATCAGAACTGAGGGACAAGTTCAATCGCCTCACTCAGGAAGCTATGACGGTGGAAGAGTACAACTCCGAGTTCATTCGTCTAAGTCGCTTCGCTCCAGCATTAATCCCAACAGAAGAAGAGAAGGCCGAAAAGTTTTTCGACGGCCTCAATATCGAGTTACAGAAGCTAATTGGATCTGTCGCACCAACTTTGTACTCGGACGTTCTCGCTGCAGCCCGACGCATGGAACGCGTCACCAGGAGAGAGACCAGTCTGAAACGGTCTTCCACAGCAGTCAAAGCACCACAAGAAGAAGCTGCAAAGAGGCCTCACATACACCAGCCACCCAGAGCCTCTCCGCAGACAGTACCTACATGTCAATACTGTGGCAAGATAGGCCATTTAGAGAAGGACTGCAGACGCAAGTTGGGATTATGCTTGATCTGTGGAACCAATCAACACTTAGCCAAGGATTGTCCTTATCATCGAGGAGGAGTACCAAGAGCAAATCAACAAGCTCTACCAGCACCAGGAGGGTATCAACCAAGGCCACCATTGGCACCACAAGCAGCACTCTTCCAACAAGCCCAGCAACAGCAGCAGCAACAGAGGAATATACCAGGACGCGGACAAGCCTTCGTGATGACTTTGGAAGACGCGCAGAACCATGGCGTAGCTAATGCGAGTAAGTCTTTATAGTTGTTCCGTTTCTAGCATTGTTATAGTTCGTGCCTGCTGGTTCGTAACCCCAGACTTGACCTGATAACCTTGACTTGATAACTTTAAACCTGTTAATAATTGATAACTTAGTGTTAACCTAGTAACTTTGAACTTGCCAATAATTCAGAATTGTTTTATAATTGTTAACCTGATAAGTTTTGAAAGATAACCTGATTTTCTAAAACTGTAATTTTCTAGATTTCCCATATTTTGGGAAATTGCATAACTTCTACTTAGGGAAATGATTTTTCCTATGTGTTCAAGCCCTGAACCTTGATTTTCTTTATTGTATTTTAAATAAAATTGGTAACCGTGTCATCTCTGTTGACCGGTTATTCTTTGATTGCGAGGACGCAATCCTCTTAAGGGGGGTAGATTGTAATCCCCCTGATTTTCAAGAAAATTTCAATTTTTGGATTTTTACATTTTCTGGAATTTCTGGAATTTTCTGAGAATTTTTCCTAATTAAATTAAGGTGTTTTAATTATTAAAGGATTTTTAATTAATAATAAATAATATTAAAATATTATGAAAATAATATTTTATGGTGTAAAATAGAAAACCAGACATAGGGTATTTTTCTGGGAATTTATTGGACCCCGGATGAATTTTAAAAGCCCTAAATACTAATTAAATTATTAAACCAAAATAAACCGGGTTTATTTAACTGAACTAAACCAAACCCAGCTGAACCAAACCGGGTTCATTAAACCAAACCCAATTCCTAACGGGTCAGATCCGGGTCCAACCCAGACCCGACCCGTTAACCCATAACCCGACCCGTCTAATGATTTCGGATCGGGTCGGATCCGCCTGACCCGACCCGACCGCCCGACCCGACCCGCCAATCCTTCTCCCCCAAACTGCAGAACCCCGACCCTGCCGCTTCCGCTCCGCCGGCCGCACCCGCCGCCTGCTCACCTCCCCGCGCTGCCTCACCTCCGGAACGCCCGCAACCGCCGTCCCCTCCGCTCCAGCTTCCCCTCACCGCCCGCCGACTCTCCCTCTCCCTCGGCCTCTATATAACCCTAACCCCATCTCCTCGGCTCCGCCCCCTCGACCACCGTCTCCTCTCCGCCTTCGCCCTGCCTCCTCCGGCCAGCAGCAACGCCGTGTCTCCCCTCCGCCCAGCCGTCTTCTCCGGCATAGTCCTCAGCCAGTCGCCCCCGAGCCTGACTCCGCCGCCGCCTCTGCCGCCTCCGACGAGTCCCCAGCCGAGCCTCGCCGAGCCGTTCCCAGCAGTACCCGGCCGCCACCCTCCGGCTCGCCTCCGGCCGCAGCGCCACCCTACCCCAGCGGCACCCCGGCGAGCCTAGACACAGAGGACACGGACACGTAGCAGCGGACACAGGAACCCTAAACAGTAAACCCTAATTACTGTGACGCGTGTCGGACACGAGACTGACACGATTTTGCCTCGGTTTCTCGGACCACTTCAGGTACCCAAAACTTCCTGCTCGTAGCTCGGAATTCAATTCCGTAAATTGTATCGCGTAGCCTGTATGACCCTCTCGGTGCCCGTGCAAACCGCTCGGGGCATCGCGTCCTGTGGTGATCGCACACCGCGATCCAAAAACAGGAAAAACAAAACCCTGTTTCACCCCGGAATCGAGTACGCCCCGCCAAACGGGACGACTTGGTTGCGTGCGGTCTTCACCGATACGTGCGCGTCGTTGATACGGACGTACAGAATTCCGCAGAAGCTGATTCGGATGTGCGTGCACACCGGAATCAGTGCGTATCCGCGGACATCGCCCCGTATCCGACTTTTCTGAATCTTGCTGTAACTTAGTGTGTACACGTCGGATCGAGACGAAACTTACGCCATCGGACTCGTAGCAATACGCTGGTCCTGTGGGTCAAGTTTGGTTCGATTCTGAGAACGTTGGAAAAATTACGTGTCGTGGGCTCCACAGGCTCCACTCGACGGGCGATTTTGAGAACGGCTCATCGGAATCCAATTCTGGAAGTTCCGTTGGGTTCGTATCATCGTTCCTGACCTGTTGACACTAAGTTGGACTGATTTGGAGACTCTTGACCCTGACGCATTTTTCGGTGCAAAGCGGCCCACATCTGGACCCCGCCTTGACCCGAAAATGACATTTTTTGCCCTTGTCTCCAAACTGGACTCAAGAACAGGCGTTTCTAGCTGATTGACATTTTCTGAATCTGATGGTGATGTTTGTTTCAGCAGCTGGAGTAGTCCCTGCAAATCCAGCTATTGCCACAGCTACAATTGGAGCTGAAAACTCAGGCAAGTGTACCTTGCCATAAATTGCAGTTTATTAAATTTATTTTGCTCTTGCTTTATTTTCTGTGATTATTGTTCATGCTTAAACCTAGGGCCGTGTGGCATACTTATTGTCCGATTACAGTCGGGTGCCAACTCTGTACGTGGAGTTGTGTATGTCATTAGAGATGGACATTCGTGCCCTTTACATTCTAGTACTTGCTGTATCAAGTACAATAACCCAGAACACTTGACACATACATTGACAGAATCTTCCTGAGTTATTCAAGGTGATTCTGTGTAGGATACAGGATGGACATAGATTATATTCTTAGATTATGACTTGATGCATTAGCTATGATCACATGTGACATGGACATGAGACGTTATGGACATGAGACTTGTGGTTACATTGGGTGGGGAGAGACACACAGGCTACAGGCTGATTATATATATATATAATCCATAGTAAACACATAGTAAAACACATAGTATAACTGCTACCGGCTCCCCGACACAGAGCTTGTAGTGGTATCAGCCTTAGTTCTAGTGATGCTCTCAACTTGCATTTCACATAGATGGTTATATAGTTTACCCTATTGTTCATTATTTCTGCACTGCATTTATTTTGGCTTGTTTTATCTGTACCTTGCTATGTCCCCTGAGGACTTGGATCTGGATTATGTCCCCAGATTTAGCAGATGAGATCTACCCTGAGGTGTACGGAACATGAGCACTTCTCCGAGCAGCACCGGAACTTGAGGACGAGGTGATCGCTGAGGACTTCTCCTGAACATCTGCTTCTTCCATGCTCAGTGTTTATGGCCAATAAACTCTTTAATTCATGTTTAAATGAACATTTGTAACAGACTTAATATCGGGTTGTTCCCCGATTTTATTCACTTGTGACTGGATGTTGTTTATTTCTTTTGTTGATATTGTTGTGTTCATTCTGTGGATGAGATTAGTAGACCCTGACTATTGTTTACAGCTTAAGTATGCCCCGGTGGATCCATTAAATTGGGTTTGTCCATCGGTGTGTGCTGCTGGCCATTGCCACGTGTCTAGTCCCTCGATATTTTGGGACTGGGGCGTGACATGGCTTACACCAAGGATCGACATTAAGTTCGCACCTCCATGGTCTATGCACTAGTTATCAACACACAAGACAAGGTACGATCGTGTATGTATGTTATGTGTCGATGATATTGTGTTAGTTGATGAGATTAGACAAGTGCATGTTTCTATTGTAATATTTGGATTCGAAAGGTTTTAAGTTTTAAGATTAGTAGAAAGAGACATTATTTGAACTATATCTTCAACAAAATTTTAAAAAGACATGGTGTAGTACTCCATATGGACCATATATTTGGGTAAGGAATACCTAAGACTAAGAGTGATAGTTTTTTCATATTTAGGATTAAACACCCATGGAAATATTGAGAAGGATATTATTCCCAGAATTAAGGTATGGTAGTTGTAGTAGAGTATTTTTGTGATCATAGATACCCTCGAAGAAATCCTGTAAGACAACTCTACCAACCATTTATGGATCGAAGTATATGAATTGGGCTTGTTGTATATATAAGACTAGTTGGCAGATATGAAATGCTAACTTATTGGTTATGTAATATAAGCTCATGCAACCAACGAGCATCCACCACCATAACGATATTGTCCAGTTTCTATAAAGGCTTTCAAACAAATAAAAGACCAGTTAAAAAAACTCTTCTTTAGGAAAGGCCTTTGTAACAAAATACAACAGGGATATCCTAGACATTAAGTGTGAATAAGAAACTCATATACCAAAAGGCATAAGAAATATTAAAAGAAAAATTATAAATTCAAGAAATTGTTCTAAAAAAGACCATTATAAAAAAGAAAATTATTATTAAAAAAACCTAAATATCAAACTAAACCTCGACAAAACATATCTAGAAAAAAAATGCAAATGTTTCATATGCCAGGAAGTTGGCTACTATGCAAATGAATGTCTTAAAAGAAAAACTACAAATGAAATCATTCTTCTAAAATCGAATTAGAAGAATATGATCTCGATCTTACAGAAATTAAAAAATAACTTATTGGTTATGCAATATAAGCTCATGCAACCAAGAAGTAACCTCCAAAACTCTTCTTGACTAAGTCTAGAAGGTGGAAGAGATAGGATTTCTATATCTTATCCGGTCGTCTCGAAGACATATAGAATCAGCAAAAAAAAAAGTGCATCAGAAAGATAATCATCATCATCCAAGCCTTCTCCAATTGATGATAGGGACAGCTATCGAGTATAAGAAAGCTCCATACAAGGTTTGACAAAGTTATATAACCGATTGTCAAATTGACGTCAATCTCTATGTTGGTGCCAAATTCCTAGTCAAAGTAGCTATGTGCATGAATGGGTCAGTCATGCCATAAAATCTAGGTGGCCAATTGGCATGTAGTAGACCTACCTTTTGTATACATCAGAAAGATAATGTGTCAACCTTTGGTATTTGACAGCAATCGTACGTACCCATTTATGAAATGATTAATAATACAGACATACCTTTGGCAGCATCATAACCCAAACTAGGATTCTCCTATTCTAATAGTTTGCCAACCACCGCTGAGCCATCAACACCAGCATTTGTGGCAATAGTATAAACATGTGCCTACATGGAACCAACTTTCGTTGTTAAACATCACTCATAGTAGGAAAATAAACCAATCATCATGCATGTATTTACCTTTAGAGCATTTCGGATAATTTGAATGCCTATCTTCTCATCACTATTTGACGTTTGAATTTTATCCAACTCCCTTAGAGCATATAAGAGAGCAACACCACCACCTACACAAACAAGGTTCGAAGGTAAAATAAAATCGACAAGGTAACAATAAACAATAATCAACCGTAAGAGTACCTGGCATAATACCCTCTTACACGTCGGCTCTTCTACATTCAGGGCATCTGTATCTCTAGCCTCCGGTATTGGTTGTCCCATTAGCCGTCAGTTCTGGCGGCTCTTGAAAGAATTTCCTCTTTCCAGCTTCAAAAGAAGTGGGTGTGTAGGCTGATTCGGGGGTCTATCATTTTTCTCACCAACTTCCACATCACTAACTCCACTAACCTGTGTATGCATGATGATATGGATAATTTTTGCATATCCAAACATAGGAAAACCATTACTGAAGTCGATGAAGACAAAAATAGACCTTTAGAACAACTACACCTCCTGAAAGTTTTGATAACCTTTCTTGTGCTTTCTCCTTGCGTAAACCCCTTACCCAAAATAGATATTTTGTGTGTATTTTATATTATTATAGATTATTTTAAATATTAAATTTCTTTAGAGTATTCTCTTAGTTAATTAAAAATAAATTTCTTCATATATTTACTTATATAAATATTTATTTAGAATTATTTTTAGGCTATTTTAGATTTTTTGAGATTTTTATATAATTTTAGGGTAATTAAAATATAGGAAACATAAATTTTTAGGACTTTCATGATTTACTATGAGACCATACTTGCATGTTATTCCTACCAAATATATATTTTAGGTTAAAATATTTAATTATATTTTTCTGTAATTTAGTTAGAATTCTAAGAAATTTATTTGGAGTTTTGAAATTATTTAGGATTTATTTGGATATATATAGTCTTAATATTAGATAGATGCTAATTTAGTGTTAATATATATTAATAAGATTATATATAAATTATTTGTATTAACTTTAATTCTATTTAAGATTATAAATTATTGAGATAAACTCAAACTATATTTTAAATTAATTCAAATCCTGAGCCTACTTCATGCATATCCTATCTTTATTTAAACTCATCATAATCATATCCAAATTAGACAATCCTAATCGTATTAAATTAAGTAGTCTCCACCATTACAAATAGACTTATGGAATAAACTGTCTTTCATAATTTTCTTCCTCAAACTCCTCTCTTTTTCGTCCAAAAAAAGTTAAAATTCGTCATAAATTTAGCCTCATTTTCTAGTAGTTATGACGACTTAAAAGGACGATATCTCCTAGCTCCGGACTCCAAACGTGCTCCATTTTTTTAGAACTACATCAAGGTTAGTTTTCTGAATATATAAATTATTTTAATAATTTATAAACTTATTTTTTCAGAAAATTCTAAAAGTGAGTTGTCCGAAATCAGACGTGTTTTCGTATTTTCGAGATTTCGGGTGATCTCGAATTCGGAATTACGAACCGTTTGAAGTTTTAAAAAGTTGACATGATGAACTTATATAAAATAATATTTTTAGAATTTAACATGTAAGTTTAATTTACTGTAAAATTCGTGAAACGTAGAGGTAAATAGAAAATTACCGAAAATTGTCATTTGTGCGCCCTTGTGGACATAATTCTTTACTAACTTATGATTTTATGAAGCCGTCGATTCCGGTGGTCATGTAGCACTGAAATCTATAAAATTTTACACACAAATCAAGGATTTGAGTCAGTTGACTTTTTGGTCAACGGATTGCCTCGATTTCTGTAGCACGGATCACAAATTCGTAAAGTTGACTTTCTTTGGACCAAAATTAGGATTTAACAATAAAATTATATTATAATAAGATTAATATACTATTTTAGGTTATTTTATTCATAATTAAAATAGATTAAAATGGAGGAACCTATTCACCCACATTTGTAACCTAATTTGTAGATCGGACGATGCCTTGAGTTGCGACTTCATACCTTTTCAAACCAGGCAAGTATACCTTGTCAAATTGCTTACAGTACTTTGCATGCTTATTATATTTTTATATATTTATTGCATGTGTATTTTTTTCAGTCATAATTATATATTATATATGTTGACACACACACTTGACACATAGTATCATGGGAGAGGAGGACAATCAGTAGGCGTATGAGGTATAACCACTCTGGTAAACCGTAGTAACTAGCACGCACTATCGTAGTTGTGTTGCGCTAGTCGCTACCCTCGCGGTATATCGATTTCTGGTGTCGCGCTGGTCGTTACCCTCGCGGTATGTCGATTTATGATGTGCTAGACGTGTGTGTGAGTTATGAGATTAGATAGAGTAGCCTACCCCTGCCCATACGTCGAAAAGTTGTCCTCATTATGCATTTCATATAGATTGTCTAGTAAAGCGTACTTATATATTTTCTGTCTATTATGCATGTTTTACTGTATTCAATTGGCATGCTTCTATGTATCTTATTACGTTCCTCTGAGAACCTGGTCCATTTTCAGGTGTAGACGATTTTGACTATTTGCAGGAGCACGGATCAGGACTTGCTACTCCATTCTATTTCGAGGAGGTCTCTCTTCGAGTCTCATTGTTCATTAGATATACTTTTTTTTTTGTTCCTCTTATATTTTAGTTGGCAGTGGATTTGTCTCCGTCCAACTACTTGTTCTTATCAAGCATTTTATACTTGATTCAGTTATTAGTTGATTGGTTATTTGATTCTGTGGATGAGATCTAGTTATGCCCTGTGACTTGTGATAATATATATATACCACATGTGAGTTAATATTCATATTACAGCGTACGTGTGTATTATGGTATCCATATATTGGAGTCGTCATATACGTACAGCTGGCATGCTTACGTATTCCTAGTCCTACGCATTTTGGGACTGGGGCGTGACACTTTGTCAAACATAGATGTGCTTCCCTCAATGGATGTTTTAAGCTGCAGCATCAACATTTTTATTAAGCACTCAATTCAAATTAATCCAGGCCCTGCTCACGCATAGTATGCCTCTAGAGCTCTACTTCACAACAACATTCGCAGTTACCAAACAGGAGAAAAGTACTTAATAATATATTAATTTCTAAATATGAATAACAAAAGACAACCAGCCAAACATTCTAGAACCCTCAATATAAAATACTTCATAATCAAGAAATTCTCAAGCTAAAGCCGCCAGATCAGGTTTGAATGAATGAACATGACAAGTACATAGCACATCCAATTGGAAATAATTGACTTCAGGTAAAGCATGTAAAGTCGTAGTTGCACAACTTGTCCATTTAAGATACCTCACCATCTTAAATATCCTCTTATGACTTTGTTCAAAATATTTGCAGTAAGGACTACCTTCTGGCATCTTCAAGTTAGAAGCCTACTTTTTAATAGCACTAGGTACACATTTTTAACATGTTACATTGAAAATACATCTTTCACTTAGTTCCCGTGATATGAATTTTACCCTATCATTGTGAACTTCCTCAGAAATCAGTTTACCACCTCAACTTTAGAAACATAACACAAGACCTCCCTGGGCTATCGTTGTATGACAGTTCCCACTTCTTCTTTTAAAAACCTAGAATGTAGATGGCTAGCTAAATCATGAAATATATAACTATTTCATCTCATTTCATAAGTTTTGGTATTTCTAAAGGATTTCTTAATTTGAATGAAACAATTCATCAAATTTCGGCAAGTTCTCTTGAACAAGTAGTTAGGAAATAATAACAAGTAAACATATTAGAAAACACAACATAGTATAATCATTACATCAACAATGTAATTTGGATTACCTGCTCGCATCTCGCTTCAATTAGCTTTTTGTCACCACCACCATGTAAAACAATAATATCATCTAGAGACACAGTGACCTATAAAAAAAAAATTCAGCAAAACGGAAGCAATGTATTTAATATGCAAATATAACTAACCTTTCTAGCCGTACCAAGCATTTCTAATTGGACTTTCTCGAGAGTTAGTCCATGATCTTCCGTGATAACCTATTTATTATAAATGCCGAATTAACACAAACTGAAGGTACAGTTCCGGCTCCAAGAAAAGAGGCATGATTGTGTGGGAAACAAACATTCTTTCAAGCAAACCACAATAAAAAACTTCTAAATGATCATTTTTATCTAACCTCACCCCCAGTAAGAATTGGCAAGCTGCAGGGTTTGGCAAGGTACACTTGCCTGTGGTTCTGGTTCCAATTGCTGCTCTGACTTCAGCTGGAATTGCAGGCGGTACTCCGGTTGCTAAAATAAACATCACCATCAGATCCAGAAAATATCAATCAGCTAGAAACGTCTGTCCTTGAATCCAATTTGAAGACAAGGGCAAAAATGATAATTTCGGATCAAAACGGGGTCCACATGTGGGTCCGCTTTGCACCGAAAAACGTGTCAGGGACAAAGGTCTCCAAATTCGCCAAACTTAGTGTCAACAGGTCAGGAACGATGATACGAACCCAACGGAACTTTCAGAATTGGATTCCGATGAGCCGATCACAAAATCGCCCGTCGAGCGTGGCCTATGGGGCCCACGACACGCGATTTCGTCAACGTTCTCAGAATCGAACCAAACTTGGGTCACAGGACCAGCGTATCGCTACGAGTCCGATGGCGCAAGTTTCATTTCAATCCGACGTGTGTACACAAAGTTAGGGCCCGATTCAGAAAAGTCGGATACGGGGCGTTGTCCACGGATACGCGTTGATCCCGGTGTGCACGCACACCCGAATCGACTTCTGCGAAATCCCACACGTCCGTATCAACGACGCGCATGTATCTGTGAAAACCGCGCGCGACCAAGTCGTCCCGTTAGGCGGGGCGTACCCAGTTCCGGGGTGAATCGGGGCATTATTTTTCCTGTTTTTGGATCGCGGTTCACGATCGCCACAGGACGCGATGTCCCGAGCGGGTTGCACGGGCACCGAGGGGGTCATGCAGGCTACGCAACGCAACTGACGGAATCAAAAACGGGTAAACGAGCAGGGAGATACACGTACCTGAACAGGGTCCGAAAAACCCGAAAAAATCCGTGTCCGACACAAGGACCTAGGGTTAGGGTTTAGGGGTGTTTGCCGGAGCTGGGCGGCGCTGCGGTGGGGGAGGCCGGCCGGAGGAGACTGGGGCGGCGCCGGCGAGGCTGGGCGGAGGCGGCGGCGCGGGCACGGCTGCCGGAGGCGGGCGGCAGGAGGCGTTGCTGCTGCTGCTGCTGCTGCTGCCGGAGAAGAGGAGGGGAGGAAGGAGGAGGAAGAAGGAGAGGGCTGGGGCGGCTCGCGGCGGTGCTGGCGGGTGGTTAGACCAGGATATCATCAATGAACACCACCACGAACTTATCCAAGTACTGATGGAAGACCCCGTTCATCAAACTCATAAATACGGCGGGTGCGTTGGTTAAACCAAACGGCATAACTAGGAACTCATAATGCCCATACTTAGTTCTGAAGGCCGTCTTTGGGATATCTTCCTTCTTCACCCTAATCTGGTGATAACCGGATCTAAGGTCAATCTTGGAGAATACCTTAGCCCCACTCAACTGGTCAAACAAATCATCAATGCGTGGTAATGGGTACCGGTTCTTAATAGTGACAGCATTAAGGGCTCTGTAATCAATGCACAGCCGCACAGATCCGTCCTTCTTGGGTACAAAAAGTATAGGTGCTCCCCACGGTGAAACACTAGGCCGGATAAATCCTTTCTCCAGAAGGTCGTCAACTTGTGTTTTCAGCTCCACTAACTCCTTAGGTGCTAGCCGATATACCGATGAGGTGATAGGTGTCACGCCCCGATCCCGAAAGGGTCGGTCGTCCTCGCTTGATCCTTTACGGAACCGATTCGTCCTCGCTTGGGGCGTGATGCCGTACGAGCCTGGAGTTGCGCTCGTACAAGGCAAGAACTTGCAGTTATAGGAACACATTTTGAAACACAATTTATAAAACACATTCACAGAGATTTGAACACAGTGCAGGAAGAAACATGCTTTTTCATTGATAATTCAGAGTAATTTACATAGAGTTTACATTGATGCGCCTCTCGGCTACTTGATTTGCATTACAAAAGATAAACTCAAAAGGCAGGGCACGCTCCATCAGATAGTCCACGTCGTTCATACATTACGCCCTTGTATAGGTTGAAAGTCCAAGCCTCCAAAATGATCTGACTCCAACTATACTTCAAAATAGAGGTGCTCCTAACGCCTCCTCGTCTATCCACTAGCGTTGCACCGTCTGAGTGCCTGAAATAGTTGCCCACAACGTGGGTCAGTACTCAACTTGTACTGGTGAGCGGGATGAACCCACTCGACTAAATCGACACTAGCTTATTAGGGGCGAGCATGCATTAAGATGACTTCTATAAAGAGGCAAGTGAATTCAATTCATATCAGTTGCATGTTTTGATAGGAATGAAAATAATAACGAATCCAACCAGTGCATCGATTGCTTACTCAACCGATGCACGCCTTCCCTGCAACGAAACACAAGTATACTTACCATCTGCACAAGACAATAGATTAGCATGTGTTCTAGTCTATGCGGTCATTGGTGTGATCGACACCTTAGGGACATATTCAAGCATTAGCGGCGCGCCCTATCAGCCCGGGTAGCAAGCCCTGCTGGAGGTCCCGCAATGCATCGTGACGAGCACGAATCAAATATTTCCCTCCGGATCGATACGGTTCCAGTGCCCCGGAAAGCCGTTTCGAGGAAATGATAAACCTTGTGCACAAGTTGTCCCAGACCATGCAAATGCATGAACAATTCATATATCATACAATGCATCGATTGAAACTAAAGAAGTTAAGCAGCAATATATATCTCATGCAACAGTTCATATTTTCTCAACGCGGTGTTCCGATTTTGATATCCCATAGGTCCAAACTCCGTCCGAGGCACTAGGCCACCACCAACAACCAATCCCCATTATAAACAAACTCAGTTATAAGGTGTGCAAGCATATAGAAATATTAGTCTACAAAAATCCCATGTTCCTTTCTTAGTGGCTGGCATGCATTGTGGCAAGGATTTCCTAGGCGTCCAACCGGGCATCATCGAGTGAACGTTTGAAACATTAAAGATGTTGGCGTGAAGAAGTAGGAAAGAAGGGTCCAAACCACTCACTGGTTAAGGAAAAGGTAGCTGAAACAAAGATTCCCGCCTAGCGACGATCAAACGTCAGTTACGCGGACCTGCACAGCACGAGCACCAATTAGAATCTTGCCTATCCTTCCTTGCCGAACTCCCCAAGAATCAAAGCTCCAAACGATAAAACCAGCAGCGAAAAACCAAGCAAATCGAAAGCAACACCAAATCAAATCCCAAAGCGGCAATCAAGAAAACCAAGCAACCAAACACGAAAACTATTGGACTCGTTTCAATAGAGGCCTTTCCATGAGTTGGAAAGGATCATCGCATTTCGTCCGTGGCAAGAAGATGCCGAAGTTCTAAGTTATGACTCAAACGGACTAGCCACAAGCCCAATTACGTAGTGCACATCCCGGTCGGATCGGGATTTGAGGCACTACAATAGGTTCGGTTCCTGGAGTTAGGTCTATTGTGAATTCTATCTCCCGATCAGGTGGTAAACCTGGAAGATCGTCGGGAAATACATCCACAAATTCCGTTATGACTCTTGGGTAACTTGAATCTTCTTCTGCAGTCAATACCCTAAGAGTTGGCTGGACCCCTTGTTCTACAGCTCCTCGTAAAAATTCAAACTCAGGAAGGCTAGGGGGTCTAAATATCACTTTTCCAAGCCGGCAATCCAGTGTCGCATGGTACTGACTTAACCAGTCCATACCAAGTACAACATCGTAATCAGGCATAGAAAAGATCAGGAATTGGGCTCGTATCTCTCGGCCACAGACTACTACCGAACATGATCTACAAGTATCACTAACCGGGATAATTCCACCTCCCGTTAGGATTCTCTTCATCTTCGAGAGAGGTGCGGTAGCTATTCTATGTGTGGCTACGAAGCTAGCAGCAATAAATGAATGCGAAGCTCCAGAATCAAATAATGCTACAGCAGGAATTGAAGCTACTAATATGGTACCTGCTATCACTTCGCCTGCAGTAGCTTCCTCAGTGACTGCTAGTGCATATGCCTGACCTCGTCCCTGAGCGGGACCCCTTTGCTGACGAGCTTGTTGGAACAGTGCTGCCTGAGGTGGTAGAGGTGGCCTGGCTCCTCCAGGCCCTGTCTGAGTTGCTCCCCCAGCTGGAAGAGCTGCAGGTGGAGCTGGTCGATTCGGAACTCCCTCTCGACGTTTCGAGCAGTCCTTGGAGAAGTGTT
The DNA here is from genome assembly GCA_036927795.1 of Iris macrosiphon. Taxonomy (NCBI): domain Eukaryota; kingdom Viridiplantae; phylum Streptophyta; class Magnoliopsida; order Asparagales; family Iridaceae; genus Iris; species Iris macrosiphon. Next base: position 185,462,086 of record JAYESA010000012.1, read on the forward strand.
ATCCAGATCCGCAAACCAGGCAGAGTCCTAGCTTGCGTCGACATTCCTTTTCAATATGTCCTACCTTGCTGCAGTAGTGGCAAGTAGGCAAGTTCTTAGTTGCTGCTCTTGGAGGCGGGCTCTTCTGGGGCCGTTTAGCAGATTTCCCTGGTGATGACTTGGACGGTGCTGAGGAGAAGGGACGTTTCAGGCTTGATTCCCTCCGAGTAACGCGCTCCAGCCGACGTGCTGCAGCTAGGACGTCGGTGTAGGAGGTGGGCGCGACCGATCCGATTAACTTCTGAAGCTCGAACCTGAGCCCATCAAAGAACTTCTCCGCCTTCTCCTCTTCGGTAGGAATTAGCGAAGGGGCGAAGCGGCTCAGGCGAATGAATTCGGCGTTGTATTCCTCCACCGTCATGTTGCCCTGGATCAGGCGGTTGAATCTGTCTCGGAGTTCTGACCGAGCAACAGCAGGGATGTACATTTCCTGGAAGAGTCTGGAGAACTCCTCCCAGGTAACCTGATCATGTCCGAGCCTTTTTTCTTCGGACAGCCACCAATGATGCGCGTTGTCCGTCAGTTGCATCGTGACGGCAGTCATCCATTTGTCCCTTGGTAGTTCAGCGGCCTCCAACTGATGCTGTGTGTTTGTAAGCCATTCATGCACTTCAGTTGGTCCTTCCTTGCCCGAGAAGGTACGGGGCTTGAGTTGACGGAAATCCGTAATATATCCCGTCGTTGGCCGCCTATTTGGTGCATGCTCCAATGCTGCGACCAGGCTGTTCCTTAGGTTCTCGGCCTCTCGACGTTGGGTCTCCTGTTGAATCTGTTGTTGTGCCTGCATCATGGCGTAGAACATCTGGAACATTTGCTGGCCGTCCATTGCCTGTCCTGGGGGAAAGACAGGCATCGTTGGAGGGAACTGGGGAGGAGGCGGGATGTCATCACGCCTGAACCTGGAACTTGGCTGGCCAGTTTGATTGCTCTGAGAGGATTGTCCTCTAGTATTCGGTGTCGTTCCAGCTTCGCAGGTAAACCCTGCTTCAGTCGGTGTACCTAAGGGGTCTCGTCACCACGTCTGGGATCCATTTCTCTGCATCAAAAGAAAACAATGAGAACGCACAGAGGAATCAAAACAGGATGCAGTTCAAGCAATTTAATTGAATTCGACATAGAGTTCAAAAACGATTAAATCAATGGATGAGATCCTATAACCTATCTTATTGCAGGCCTGTCCGGTCCCTAAGTTGAAACCGAACAATTTAGTTTGGACCTGCATGGGCCACCACAAAAACCATGTCACGCCCCAGTCCCAAAATGCCGAGAGACTGGAGATGCGTGGCAATGGCCAGCAGCACGCACCGATGGATAACCCAATTTAATGGAGCCATCAGGGCGTACTTAAGCTGTAAATAAGGTCTACTATACAAGTCACACTAATCTCATCCATAAAGATAAAGAAATAAACTGCATAATCAAATGAAAATAATGTAGCAACATCATCACAACAAGTCAGTCGGAGAAACAATCCGACTTAAGTCTGAAATAACTGGCTCTATAGGCCAGGAACAAAAGATGTAAACATGAAATAATACTGAGTACTGGAACAAGCACTCAGGAGAAGTCCTCGGCAGTCACCTCGTCTACAGTGTTCGGTTCAGCTCCAGCAATAGCTTCAGCTCCTGTCCCGTATATCTCGGGATACTGCTCCTCAGCTAAACCTGGGAACATAATCCATTCCAGGTCCTCAGTGGACATAGCAAGGCACAGATAATACAAGCCAAAATGAATAAGCAGTGCAATAAATAATGAATCAGCAGGGTAAACTAAGTAACTAACCATCTATGTGATATGCAAATGAGAGCAACACTAGTACTCAGGCTGAGACTGCTACAAGCTCTGTGTCGGGGAGCCGGGTAGCAGTAATAACACGTAAAGGGTCTAGCTCTGGTGGAGAGTCTACAACCTCACAATAATAGTAGATATATATATAGAACAGCCTGTAGCCTGTGTGTCTCTCCCCACCCAATGTAATCACGCAAGCCATGACCATAACATCTCATGTCCATGTTAGCGGGATTATAACTAATGCAACAAGTCATACTGTCTATAAATAAAAACTCTGTCAAGTCCTGTATCCTATTCAGAATCCCCACGAATAACTCGGGAAGATTCTGTCCATGATAGTGTCAGGTGTCCTGGGTTGTAGGGTACTTGATAGGTCAAGTACAAAGTAAGGGGGGTCGTAAATCCATCTCTAAATGACGAACCCAACACCGCGCACGGTGTCAGTACCCGACTATGATGTGGCACTAGGAACGTCGTACGTTTCCTAGGTTTTAGCAGTTTAAAACAGTTTATATGAATTTGCACAAGAAGTCCAGCAGAGTAATTTTTACAGAAAATAGTAAAATAATGACTGCAAGTTTGGCAAGGTGCACTTGCCTGATGTTTGAATTCCACTTAGGTCCTGGTTTCGGAAATTCCCAGAGATGTCTCCGAAAGCTGAAATAAACAGTACCATCACGCTCAGAATGTGTCAAACAGCTAGGATCGCCTGTCCTTGAGTCCAATTTGGAGACAAGGGCAAAAACGGTAATTTCGGACCAAAACGGGGTCCACCGGTGGGCCCGCTTTGCACCGAAAAATGTGTCAGGATCAACGGTCTCCAAATTTACCAAACTTAGTGTCAACAGGTCAGGAACGCTGATACGAACCCAACGGAACTTTCAGATTTGAATTCCGATGAGCCGATCACGAAATCGCCCGTCGAGCGGGGCCTGTGGGGCCCACGACACGCGATTTCGTCAACGTTCTCAGAATCGGACCAAACTTGACCCACAGGACCAGCGTAGCGCTACGAGTCCGATGGCGCAAGTTTCGTCTCAATCCGACGTGTGTGCACGAAGTTAGGGTAAATTACAGAAAATGCGGATACGGAGCGATGTCCGCGGATACGCGTCGATTTTGGTGTGCACGCACGCCCGAATCAGCTTCCCCGAACTCTCACACGTCCGTATCGACGAGGCGTACGTATCTGTGAAGACCGCACGCGACCAAGTCGTCCCGTTTGGCGGGGCGTACTCAGTTCCGGGGTGAAACAGGGCCTAGTTTTTCCTGTTTTTGGATCGCGGTGTGCGATCACCACAGGACGCGATGCCCCGAGCGGTTTGTCCGGGCACCGAGAGGGTCATACAGGCTTCGCGTAGAAATTTACGGAATCGAAATCGGGGAGGGCGACGTAGGGTCGTGGCCGACGGGCCCGCGGCGGGCGGCGCGATTTTCGGCGCGGGGTCGAACGTGGGAGGGGAGCGGGTTAGGGAGATGCGGGTCCGGGTCGGGCGCGGATCCGGGTGAGCGGACCCGCCCGACCCGCTAGGTGTGAGGTTGGGCTGGGCTGGGTGAGATCCATGGGCTCGGCCCACTGGGCCGGGCCGGGCCCAAGACAGAAAATAAAAAAAATAAAATAATAACAGTATAAATAAAACTGATAATAATTAATAATAAATTAATTAATTAATTTAGGAAAATAGTTTTTTTTTTGGCTTTTAAAATTAGGTCCGAGGCCCAATAAAATCCCAGAAAATTACCCTAAGTCCGGTTTTCTATTTTACACCATAAAATCATATTTTCATTACATTTTAATATTTTTTATTGGCAATTAAAAATTATAAACTCACTACATGTCCTATGTAAATTGCATATTAAATCCATAAATTGATTTAAAAATACCAGAAATTTAGGGTGTTTACAATCTACCCCCCCTTAAGAGGATTGCGTCCTCGCAATCGAAGGGTAAATTATAAAGGCAAGATTTACAGAATTAAAATGCTTAGGTTACCTGATTCTGCAAATAAGTGTGGATAACGCTGCCGCATAACATCTTCTCGCTCCCAGGTCGATTCGCCTGGAGAGTGTTGTTTCCAAGCTACTCGAACCAACCTGATTGTCTGCCCTCGCAGTGTCTTCTCGCTGGTGTCGAGTATACCCACTGGCTGCTCTTCGTATCTCAGGCTAGGTCCCACTGAAATCTCAGAATGATCAACTATATGGCTTGGGTCCGTCACATACCTCCTCAATTGTGAGACGTGGAATACGTCATGCACTCCCTCTAAGGACGGAGGTAATGCAAGACGGTAAGCCACCTCACCAATGCGCTCCAAGATATCAAATGGCCCAATGTACCTTGGGCTTAACTTGCCTCTGCTGCCGAATCTGATAGTACCTCTAGTGGGCGAGATCCTCAAAAATACATGCTCTCCTTCCTTGAACTCCAGGGGTCGTCTGTGTGCATCGGCCCAATGCTTCTGTCTATCCTGGGCTGCACGGAGATGGTTCTGGATCTGCTTTACTTTCTCCACTGTCTCCGTTACCAACTCTGGACCCAGTATTTGACGTTCGCCAACGTCGCTCCAGCATATTGGAGATCTGCACTTCCTTCCGTACAACGCCTCGAAAGGTGCCATCTGAATGCTTGCCTGATAGCTGTTGTTGTAGGAGAACTCCACTAAGTGCAGATGATCTTTCCAAGATCCTCCAAAGTCCAGTATACAGGATCGCAACATATCTTCCAGGATCTGAATTATGCGCTCTGACTGGCCATCTGTCTGAGGATGATAGGCAGTACTGAATTTGAGCCTGGTGCCGAGACTCTCTTGCATGCTTCGCCAGAAGTGAGATGTAAATCTTGAGTCTCGATCTGATACGATACTAACCGGCACTCCATGTAATTTTACGATCTGACGCATATACATGTCGGCTAGTACTTCGGTGGATTGTCCGACTCTGAATGGCAAGAAGTGAGCCGACTTAGTGAGCCGATCCACTATGACCCATACTGCATCCTTTCCACTAGGGCTTCTTGGAAATCCAGTGACGAAGTCCATGGTAATATGCTCCCACTTCCATTCAGGGATGGGAAGTGGCTGCAATATACCTGCAGTCCTTTGGTGCTCGGCCTTCATCTGCTGGCAGACTAAGCATTTTGCCACAAAGCGGGCAATCTCCCTTTTCATTCCATGCCACCAGTAATATTGTCTCAAGTCCCGGTACATCTTAGTGCCTCCTGGATGAACCGAGTATATGGAGCTATGGGCTTCTGTCAATAACTCCTGCCTTAATTCTCCATTTGGAACACATAGGCGATTTCCGCACCTTAATGTTCCGTCCTCGTGGATACGAAGTCCCGTCTGCAAGCCTGCTTCTGTTCTTTCTCTCAGCCTTCAGAATCTGGCATCATTAGGCAAAGCTTCTTTGATTCTCTCCACTAGCGATGACTTCACTTCGAGGTTAGCCAGCAAACCATTTTGTCCAGGTAGAACAACCTCTATCTGAAGATCTTGCAAGTCTTGTAATAGCTGAGGCTGCTCTGTTAAGAAATAAGCCGAGGGTTTTCTGCTGAGGGCGTCGGCTACAACATTTGCTTTCCCCGGGTGGTACTGCAGATCGATGTCAAAGTCCACCATCAACTCAAGCCAACGCCTTTGTCTCATGTTGAGCTCCTTCTGTGTATAAACATACTTCAAGCTCTTATGATCAGTGAATATCTCGACCTTTTCTCCATACAGATAATGTCTCCAGATCTTTAATGCAAAAATTACTGCAGCTAGCTCCAGGTCGTGCGTCGGGTAGTTCTTTTCGTGGACCTTCAGCTGCCTCGATGCATAAGCGATAACCTTGCCATGTTGCATCAAGACACAACCTAGTCCACTACCGGACGCATCATTGTAAACAAAAAAACCTCCTGACCCTGAGGGAAGAGTCAAGACTGGTGCTGTTGTTAGACGCCTCTTCAATTCTTCAAAGGCATGCTGGCATTCTTCCGTCCATATGAACTCCTGATCCTTCCGTGTCAGCTTAGTCATCGGCTCTGCGATTCTTGAAAAATTTTCTACGAACCGCCGGTAATACCCAGCAAGTCCAAGAAAACTTCTCACTTCCGCAACAGAGGTAGGGGTAGGCCAGGTCTATAGCAGTGACTTTCTCTGGGTCCACAGACAGTCCTTCACCCGAGATAATATGCCCTAAGAATGGCACCTTGTCCATACAGAACTCACATTTGCTGAGTTTGGCATACAGCTTCTCCCTTCTCAAGATTTCTAGCACAATTCTAAGGTGTTCCTCGTGCTCTTCGTGGTTCTTAGAGTAGACTAGGATATCATCAATGAACACCACCACGAACTTATCCAAGTACTGATGGAAGACCCCGTTCATCAAACTCATAAATACGGTGGGTGCGTTGGTTAAACCAAACGGCATAACTAGGAACTCATAATGCCCATACTTAGTTCTGAAGGCCGTCTTTGGGATATCTTCCTTCTTCACCCTAATCTGGTGATAACCGGATCTAAGGTCAATCTTGGAGAATACCTTAGCCCCACTCAACTGGTCAAACAAATCATCAATACGTGGTAATGGGTACCGATTCTTAATAGTGACAGCATTAAGGGCTCTGTAATCAATGCACAGCCGCACAGATCCGTCCTTCTTGGGTACAAAAAGTATAGGTGCTCCCCACGGTGAAACACTAGGCCGGATAAATCCTTTCTCCAGAAGGTCGTCAACTTGTGTTTTCAGCTCCACTAACTCCTTAGGTGCTAGCCGATATACCGATGAGGTGATAGGTTCGGTTCCTGGAGTTAGGTCTATTGTGAATTCTATCTTCCGATCAGGTGGTAAACCTGGAAGGTCGTCGGGAAATACATCCACAAATTCTGTTATGACTCTTGGGTAACTTGAATCTTCTTCTGCAGTCAATACCCTAAGAGTTGGCTGGACCCCTTGTTCTACAGCTCCTCGTAAAAATTCAAACTCAGGAAGGCTAGGGGGTCTAAATATCACTTTTCCAAGCCGGCAATCCAGTGTCGCATGGTACTGACTTAACCAGTCCATACCAAGTACAACATCGTAATCAGGCATAGAAAAGATCAGGAATTGGGCTCGCATCTCTCGGCCACAGACTACTACCGAACATGATCTACAAGTATCACTAACCGGGATAATTCCACCTCCCGTTAGGATTCTCTTCATCTTCGAGAGAGGTGCGGTAGCTATTCTATGTGTGGCTACGAAGCTAGCAGCAATAAATGAATGCGAAGCTCCAGAATCAAATAATGCTACAGCAGGAATTGAAGCTACTAATATGGTACCTGCTATCACTTCGCCTGCAGTAGCTTCCTCAGTGACTGCTAGTGCATATGCCTGACCTCGTCCCTGAGCGGGACCCCTTTGCTGACGAGCTTGTTGGAACAGTGCTGCCTGAGGTGGTAGAGGTGGCCTGGCTCCTCCAGGCCCTGTCTGAGTTGCTCTCCCAGCTGGAAGAGCTGCAGGTGGAGCTGGTCGATTCGGAACTCCCTCTCGACGTTCCGAGCAGTCCTTGGAGAAGTGTTGTCCAGATCCGCAAACCAGGCAGAGTCCCAGTTTGCGTCGATATTCCTTTTCAATATGTCCTACCTTGCTGCAGTAGTGGCAAGTAGGCAAGTTCTTAGTTGCTGCTCTTGGAGGCGGGCTCTTCTGGGGCCGTTTAGCAGATTCCCCTGGTGATGACTTGGACGGTGCTGAGGAGAAGGGACGTTTCAGGCTTGATTCCCTCCGAGTAACGCGCTCCAGCCGACGTGCTGCAGCTAGGACGTCGGTGTAGGAGGTGGGCGCGACCGATCCGATTAACTTCTGAAGCTCGAACCTGAGCCCATCAAAGAACTTCTCCGCCTTCTCCTCTTCGGTAGGAATTAGCGAAGGGGCGAAGCGGCTCAAGCGAATGAATTCGGCGTTGTATTCCTCCACCGTCATGTTGCCCTGGATCAGGCGGTTGAATCTGTCTCGGAGTTCTGACCGAGCAACAGCAGGGATGTACATTTCCTGGAAGAGTCTGGAGAACTCCTCCCAGGTAACCTGATCATGTCGAGCCTTCTTTCTTCGGACAGCCACCAATGATGCACGTTGTCCGTCAGTTGCATCCGGACGGCAGTCATCCATTTGTCCCTTGGTAGTTCAGCGGCCTCCAACTGATGCTGTGTGTTTGTAAGCCATTCATGCACTTCAGTTGGTCCTTCCTTGCCCGAGAAGGTACGGGGCTTGAGTTGACGGAAATCCGTAATAGATCACGTCGTTGGCCGCCTATTTGGTGCATGCTCCAATGCTGCGACCAGGCTGTTCCTTAGGTTCTCGGCCTCTCGACGTTGGGTCTCCTGTTGAATCTGTTGTTGTACCTGCATCATGGCGTAGAACATCTGAAACATTTGCTGGCCGTCCATTGCCTGTCCTGGGGGAAAGACAGGCATCGTTGGAGGGAACTGGGGAGGAGGCGGGATGTCATCACGCCTGAACCTGGAACTTGGCTAGCCAGTTTGATTGCTCTGAGAGAATTGTCCTCTAGTATCCGGCGTCGTTCCAGCTTCGCAGGTAAACCCTGCTTCAGTCGGTGTACCCAAGGGGGTCTCGTCACCACGTTTGGGATCCATTTCTCTGCATCAAAAGAAAACAATGAGAACGCACAGAGGAATCAAAACAGGATGCAGTTCAAGCAATTTAATTGAATTCGACATAGAGTTCAAAAACGATTAAATCAATGGATGAGATCCTATAACCTATCTTATTGCAGGCCTGTCCGGTCCCTAAGTTGAAACCAAACAATTTAGTTTGGACCTGCATGGGCCACCACAAAAACTATGTCACGCCCCAGTCCCAAAATGCCGAGAGACTGGAGATGCGTGGCAATGGCCAGCAGCACGCACCGATGGATAACCCAATTTAATGGAGCCATCAGGGCGTACTTAAGCTGTAAATAAGGTCTACTATACAAGTCACACTAATCTCATCCATAAAGATAAAGAAATAAACTGCATAATCAAATGGAAATAATGTAGCAACATCATCACAACAAGTCAGTCGGAGAAACAATCCGACTTAAGTCTGAAATAACTGGCTCTATAGGCCAGGAACAAAAGATGTAAACATGAAATAATACTGAGTACTGGAACAAGCACTCAGGAGAAGTCCTCGGCAGTCACCTCGTCTACAGTGTTCGGTTCAGCTCCAGCAATAGCTTCAGCTCCTGTCCCGTATATCTCGGGATACTGCTCCTCAGCTAAACCTGGGGACATAATCCATTCCAGGTCCTCAGTGGACATAGCAAGGCACAGATAATACAAGCCAAAATGAATAAGCAGTGCAATAAATAATGAATCAGCAGGGTAAACTAAGTAACTAACCATCTATGTGATATGCAAATGAGAGCAACACTAGTACTCAGGCTGAGACTGCTACAAGCTCTGTGTCGGGGAGCCGGTAGCAGTAATAACACGTAAAGGGTCTAGCTCTGGTGGAGAGTCTACAACCTCACAATAATAGTAGATATATATATAGAACAGCCTGTAGCCTGTGTGTCTCTCCCCACCCAATGTAATCACGCAAGCCATGACCATAACGTCTCATGTCCATGTTAGCGGGATTATAACTAATGCAACAAGTCATACTGTCTATAAATAAAAACTCTGTCAAGTCCTGTATCCTATTCAGAATCCCCACGAATAACTCAGGAAGATTCTGTCCATGATAGTGTCAGGTGTCCTGGGTTGTAGGGTACTTGATAGGTCAAGTACAAAGTAAGGGGTGTCGTAAATCTATCTCTAAATGACGAACCCAACACCGCGCACGGTGTCAGTACCCGACTATGATCGGGCACTAGGAACGTCGTACGTTTCCTAGGTTTTAGCAGTTTAAAACAGTTTATATGAATTTGCACAAGAAGTCCAGCAGAGTAATTTTTACAGAAAATAGTAAAATAATGACTGCAAGTTTGGCAAGGTGCACTTGCCTGATGTTTGAATTCCACTTAGGTCCTGATTTCGGAAATTCCCAGAGATGTCTCCGAAAGCTGAAATAAACAGTACCATCACGCTCAGAAGGTGTCAAACAGCTAGGATCGCCTGTCCTTGAGTCCAATTTGGAGACAAGGGCAAAAACGGCAATTTCGGGCCAAAACGGGGTCCACCGGTGGGCCCGCTTTGCACCGAAAAACGTGTCAGGATCAACGGTCTCCAAATTCACCAAACTTAGTGTCAACAGGTCAGGAACGCTGATACGAACCCAACGGAACTTTCAGATTTGAATTCCGATGAGCCGATCACGAAATCACCCGTTGAGCGGGGCCTGTGGGGCCCACGACACGCGATTTCGTCAACGTTCTCCGAATCGGACCAAACTTGACCCACAGGACCAGCGTAGCGCTACGAGTCCGATGGCACAAGTTTCGTCTCAATCCGACGTGTGTGCACGAAGTTAGGGTGAATTGCAGAAAAGGCGGATACGGAGCGATGTCCGCGGATACGCGTCGATTCCGGTGTGCACGCACGCCCGAATCAGCTTCCCCGAACTCTCACACGTCCGTATCAACGAGGCGTACGTATCTGTGAAGACCGCACGCGACCAAGTCGTCCCGTTTGGCGGGGCGTACTCAGTTCCGGGGTAAAATAGGGCCTGGTTTTTCCTGTTTTTGGATCGCGGTGTGCGATCACCACAGGACGCGATGCCCCGAGCGGTTTGTCCGGGCACCGAGAGGGTCATACAGGCTTCGCGTAGAAATTTACGAAATTGAAATCGGGGTTACGAGCAGGAAGTTATGAGTACCTGAAGGGACCCAAAAAACCGGGGTTTGAACTGTATCCGACACGCGTGTTCGTGTCCGAATACTGTGTCGGAGCCGTGTCCGCGTGTCCTGCTGGCTGGCCGAGGTCGGCGGAGGGTCGACGCTGCTCGGGGAGGCTCGAGGCTCTGCTGGCCGGGGCGGCGCTGACCGGAGTCGCCGGAGTCGGCGCTGGACGGCTGGGTTCGAGGAAGAGGAAGGAGGAGGAGTCGGCGGCTCACGACGGCTGGGGGGGGGAACTCGCTGGCGGCTGCGCGAGAGAGGTGGACGGCGGGTTTCAGAGGAGGCCGGAGGGTCGCAGGGGGTCGGGGTCGCCGGACGGGTCTCGCCGGACGGTGGAGTTAGGGCTTGGGGTTTGGGGGGAAGAAGAGGGCGGAGGAGAGGCTATAAATAGGGCTGTGGGAGGGCTCGGCCGGGCGTCGTGGCCGGGAAAGCCGGTAGGGGAGGGCGACGTGGGGTCGTGGCCGACGGGCCGGCGGCGGGCGGCGCGATTTCCGGCGCGGGGTCGAACGTGGTAGGGGAGCGGGTTAGGGAGATGCGGGTCCGGGTCGGGCGCGGATCCGGGTGAACGGACCCGCCCGACCCGCTAGGTGTGAGGTTGGGCTGGGCTGGGTGAGATCCATGGGCTCGGCCCACTGGGCCGGGCCGGGCCCAAGACAGAAAATAAAAAAAATAAAATAATAACAGTATAAATAAAACTGATAATAATTAATAATTAATTAATTAATTAATTTAGGAAAATAGTTTTTTTTTTTGCTTTTAAAATTAGGTCCGAGGCCCAATAAAATCCCAGAAAATTACCCTAAGTCCGGTTTTCTATTTTACACCATAAAATTATATTTTTATTACATTTTAATATTTTTTATTGGCAATTAAAAATTATAAACTCACTACATGTCCTATGTAAATTGCATATTAAATCCATAAATTGATTTAAAAATACCAGAAATTTAGGGTGTTTACACAGCTTGCCCAATCCGTATCTCAGTATCCCTCAACACCCAGGTGTCTATTTTTTTTTGAACCATAATCCTCTTCCAGGAGTCTCTTTTAGATATCTCAAGATATAGAAAACTGCGTCCATGTGGCCCTTTCTTGGATCATGCATGTAGTGACTCACTACACTCACATCAAATGAGATATCAGGACGAGTGTGGCCTAGATAAATCAATCTGCCTATAAGTCTCTGATATCTCTCACGATCAACTGGCTCTCCTGTCTCTGCCCCCAACTTATCTCTCTGATCAATTGGAGTGACTGTTGATCGACATCCCAGCATCACGGTCTCTGTGAGCAGATCTAGTATATACTTTCTTTGAGAGAGAACGATCCCATCTCTTCCTCGAACTATCTCGATCCCGATAAAATACCTCATCATTCCTAAATCTTTCAGTTCAAACTCCTTGGCGAGTTTTGATTTCAGCTGGGTGATCTTCTCCTCATTATCACTTGTGATCACTATATCATCCACATACACTGCAAGTATAGTGATGTAGTCTCTTATATGCTGGAAGAAAATCGTGTGATCTGTATTGGTATGGTTGTACCCCATGCCTGTGTCAACCTTCATGAATCTATCAAACCATGCTCGAGAAAATTGCTTGAGTCCATACAGTGATTTCTTCAGCTTGCACACCTTTTTTGCCGACTATTTTGTGCAAAACCCCGGGGGGGTCTCCATGTATACTTCTTCTTGTAGATCCCTATGAAGAAAGATGTTCTTCACATCCAATTGACACAGTTGCCACCCATGGTTTGCTGCAAGGGAGACCAGGGTTCTCACAGTGCTCATCTTGGCTACTGGAGCAAACGTCTCATCATAGTCGATGCCATGGGATTGAGTGTTCTCCTTTATTGTGAAGATCTATTGCATCCTACTGCTTTTTTCCCTTTAGGCAACAGAATAAGCTCCCATGTCCCATTTCTTTCGAGTGTTCTAAGTTCTTCCAATATTATAGCTCTCCACCTTGGATCTTTATTTGCCTCATGCCAACACTTGGGCAAATAGGTGGTGTCTAATGATGCAATAAATGCTTGATAAGTAGGAGATATATTAGAGTAGGATAAGAAATTAGCAATGTCATGTTCATAACCACAATGATTAGGAACTTTTCTCGCATTACTGCGAGAAGATCTCCTTAAGAGAATATGAGGTAGTGGTGGAAAGAGGAATATGAGATAGTGGTGGAGAGATCATACCATCCAAATCACAGAGATCCGTATCCGAATCAGAGGGATCCGGTGCAGGAGAAACATCTTCAAGAGTTAGGACAGGGTTAGGCGAGGGACTTGGCACAATAGGCGAGGGACACGACACAGTATTAGACTGCTGCTTTCTCCTTCTGTAGACTTGGAGTTCTGTACTCTGTTTTTCCCCTGCACAATATCACTTTCTTTCTCCTAATTGTTACCACTTTCTTCCTTCTCATTCTCATTACTTTTCTCACCCTCGCTATCTCACCCTTGTTCCCTTGTACCAGCTTCTATCATTGGGCATAAAACTGATCCGACAATCATGTTCGGGCCCATCTTCCCCTCACTCCTAACACCTCTTGTGCTAGGTGTGTCACCAAATGCAGACCCTTCACCTGAACCATTATGGTAGTATGGTTTCATCTCTCTAAATGTAACATCTATGCTCACAAAGAGCCTCCGCTCTACCGGACTCCAAAGAGTATCCCTTCTGAGTCCCTGAGTAGCCAACAAAGATGCACTTCACCGTTCGAGGTTCCAACTTTTCCACCGCAGGCCTGTTATCTTCCACAAAGCATACACACCCAAATACCTTTAGGGGAACAATGTACTTATTTTCTCCTATAAGAATCTCAAATGGTGTCTTCCATCCCAACACCTAAGAGGGCATCATGTTGATGAGATATGCAGCCGTCAACACAGCATGCCCCCAAAAGTGTGTAGGAACATTCATGAAAAATATCATTATCCGTGCTACTTCCAATAGGTGCATGTTGTTTTGTTCTACCACATCATTTTGTGCTAGTGTATAGGCACACAAAGTCTGATGCTGTATCTCATGGGTTAATAAGTACTCTTCAATACTCTTGTTTGTGTATTCTGTCCCATTATCAGATCTCAAAATCTTCACTTTAGCATTATACTGGATTGTAACTCTGCGATAAAAATCTTGAAAGCATGCAAAGACGTCACTCTTACTCTTTATTAAGTATACCCAGGTGACACGAGTGTAACAGTCAATAAAGGTGACAAACCGTTTAAAACCATTAACATCAGTTATAGGACAAGGTCCCCAGACATCTGAGTGTATCATATCAAAAGCAGCTAAACTTCTATTTTCAGAACTTACATAAGAGCTTCTGGTATATTTTTCAAGCTCATAAGCATCACAAACCAACTTTTATTTATTAGCCTTTTGATAAATAGATGGATACATCCAATTCAGTAGACTGAATGAAGAGTGTCCCATGCGCTGATGTTGAAGTAATAATTTTGCTTCTATAGTTCTTCGTGGCTCCTCCGGTTGTGCTTCCTCCACCAGTGACGCTAGTGCTGTGTCTAGTCCACCCATGTCCAAGTATCATAGTTCCTTATGCCAAGTGCTAGTCCCAGCCTTCTTCTTGTTCCCTTCTCCTAAAAAGTTACTTAGGAATGTCAAAGGAAACAATATAATTAAGTTGAAGAACAATGACACTAATGGACAAAATATTAATAGAAAAAGATGGAGCATGCAAGACATCAGTAAGGGTCATGGAAGGGGTGCATTCAACGGTGCATTTATCCATAATAGGTCTGACAGTACCATCAGCAGTCTGAATGCTTTCAGGCATTATCAGGTGAATGTATTCTTGGAACTCACCATGGAAACCTGTGACATAGCGAGATATCCCAGAGTCAATTATCCAACCTGGCTGGTCGATAGATTCAAGGGCATGAGCAGGTATACTTGTGCTTGTTTGGGCATAGTAGATGATGTTAACCCCGGAGGTGGTTGGAGTCGATGCTGTCACGCCCCGATCCCGAAAGGGTCGGTCGTCCTCGCTTGATCCTTTACGGAACCGATTCGTCCTCGCTTGGGGCGTGATGCCGTACAAGCCTGGAGTTGCGCTCGTACAAGGCAAGAACTTGCAGTTATAGGAACCTATTTTGAAACACAATTTATAAAACACATTCACAGAGATTTGAACACAGTGCAGGAAGAAACATGCTTTTTCATTGATAAATCAAAGTAATTTACATAGAGTTTACATTGATGCGCCTCTCGGCTACTTGATTTGCATTACAAAAGATAAACTCAAAAGGCAGGGCGCGCTCCATCAGATAGTCCACGTCGTTCATACATTACGCCCTTGTATAGGTTGAAAGTCCAAGCCTCCAAAATGATCTGACTCCAACTATACTTCAAAATAGAGGTGCTCCTAACGCCTCCTCGTCTATCCACTAGCGTTGCACCGTCTGAGTGCCTGAAATAGTTGCCCACAACGTGGGTCAGTACTCAACTTGTACTGGTGAGCGGGATGAACCCACTCGACTAAATCGACACTAGCTTATTAGGGGCGAGCATGCATTAAGATGACTTCTATAAAGAGGCAAGTGAATTCAATTCATATCAGTTGCATGTTTTGATAGGAATGAAAATAATATCGAATCCAACCAGTGCATCGATTGCTTACTCAACCGATGCACGCCTTCCCTGCAACGAAACACAAGTATACTTACCATCTGCACAAGACAATAAATTAGCATGTGTTCTAGTCTATGCGGTCATTGGTGTGATCGACACCTTAGGGACATATTCAAGCATTAGCGGCGCGCCCTATCAGCCCGGGTAGCAAGCCCTGCTGGAGGTCCCACAATGCATCGTGACGAGCACGAATCAAATATTTCCCTCCGGATCGATACGGTTCCAGTGCCCCGGAAAGCCGTTTCGAGGAAATGATAAACCTTGTGCACAAGTTGTCCCAGACCATGCAAATGCATGAACAATTCATATATCATACAATGCATCGATTGAAACAGAAAGAAGTTAAGCAGCAATATATATCTCATGCAACAGTTCATATTTTCTCAATGCGGTGTTCCGATTTTGATATCCCATAGGTCCAAACTCCGTCCGAGGCACTAGGCCACCACCAACAACCAATCCCCATTACCAACAAACTCAGTTATAAGGTGTGCAAGCATATAGAAATATTAGTCTACAAAAATCCCCTGTTCCTTTCTTAGTGGCTGGCATGCATTGTGGCAAGGGATTTCCTAGGCGTCCAACCGGGCATCATCGAGTGAACGTTTGAAACATTAAAGATGTTGGCGTGAAGAAGTAGGAAAGAAGGGTCCAAACCACTCACTGGTTAAGGAAAAGGTAGCTGAAACAAAGATTCCCGCCTAGCGACGATCAAACGTCAGTTACGCGGACCTGCACAGCACGAGCACCAATTAGAATCTTGCCTATCCTTCCTTGCCGAACTCCCCAAGAATCAAAGCTCCAAACGATAAAACCAGCAGCGAAAACCAAGCAAATCGAAAGCAACACCAAATCAAATCCCAAAGCGGCAATCAAGAAAACCAAGAAACCAAACACGAAAACTATTGGACTCGTTTCAATAGAGGCCTTTCCATGAGTTGGAAAGGATCATCGCATTTTGTCCGTGGCAAGAAGATGCCGAAGTTCTAAGTTATGACTCAAACGGACTAGCCACAAGCCCAATTACGTAGTGCACATCCCGGTCGGATCGGGATTTGAGGCACTACATAATATACCACTAAGAAAAAGTTTTGACCCGAAACTTAAGAACAAGGCCGACCCGAAACGTAAGAACAAGGCCCTACCTCCGACTGAATGAACAATGAAGGGTACTTCTCCTTCATCTCCGATTCCATTTCCCAGGTTGATTCCCCAGCTGAATGGTTCCGCCACAGCACGCGAACCAAGGACATCGTACGGTTGCGAAGTACTTTTTCCTTACGATCCAGTATCTGCACCGGTTCTTCTGAGTATGACAAATCCGCGCGCAGTTCCAACTGTACAAAACTAACCACATGACTTGGGTCATGCACATACTTCCGTAGTTGGGAAACATGGAATACGTCATGCACTTCTGCCAAGGCGGGAGGTAGTGCTATTCTGTACGCCACAGCTGCAACTCGTTCTAGTATCTCAAAGGGGCCGACAAACCGGGGACTCAGTTTGCCCTTCACGCCGAAACGCATCACACCTCGCATCGGCGTCACTTTCAAGAAGACATGATCCCCGACCAAGAATTCCAAGGGTCTTCTATGTGCATCAGCATAACTTTTCTGTCGGCTCTGTGCTGTGCGGAGTCTTTCCCGAATCAAGCGAACTTTTTCAACTGCCTGCTCTACCAGCTCTGGCCCGAGTACCTGCCGCTCGCCGACTTCGTCCCAACAGATTGGAGATCGACACCTTTGCCCATATAGTGCTTCGTACGGTGCCATCTGGATGCTTGATTGGTAGCTGTTGTTGTACGCAAACTCTGCCAAAGGAAGATGCGTGTCCCAACTAGTCTTTAAATCAATAGCACACAGCCGTAACATATCTTCGAGTATCTGATTTGTCCTCTCTGTCTGTCCATCAGTCTGCGGGTGGTATGCGGTACTGAACTGTAGCTTGGTTCCCAAAGCAGCTTGTAGACTAGTCCAGAAACGAGATAAGAAGCGTCCGTCACGGTCAGAGACGATTGAGGCAGGTACTCCGTGTAATCGGACAATCTCATCTATGTAAATTTGTGCTAACCGATCGACGCTCCAAGTAACTTTTATGGGAAGAAAGTGGGCTGATTTGGTCAAACGATCAACTATGACCCAAATCGCATCGTGACCCCGTGGCGTCTTCGGAAATCCCACAATAAAATCCATAGTGATGTTGTCCCATTTCCACTCGGGAATAGCGAGGTTCTGCAGTTCCCCGCCGGGCCTCTGATGCTCAGCTTTCACTTGTTGACAGGCCATGCACTGTGACACAAAGGTCGCCACATCCCGCTTCATACCGTGCCACCAGAAGGTCCCGCGCAAGTCCTTGTACATCTTAGTGCTTCCCGGATGTAAAGAATACTTCGCGTAGTGTGCTTCCGCCATAATTTCCCTTCGGAGTTCTGGGTCGCTAGGAACACATAGCCTTCCTTTCATCTGTAAGGCCCCATCTTCGCCTGCCACAAAGTCAGACGTCTTCCCCGCCGAGATCAATCCGCGCACCTTCGCTAAGAACTGATCGCCCTCCTGAGCTGATTTGATTCTACCACGTAAACCCAGTTCAAGATGGAGTGGTGCCAGCTGCACTCCTGGATGCCGAACTCAAAATTCGATGCCCATCGCCTCTAGATCTCGAAGTAAACGGTTGTCTATAGATAACGAGCCCACGTGCTTCCGACTCAGAGCATCAGCAACGATATTTCCCTTGCCCGGAGTATACGCGATCGTTAGGTCATAGTCCTTAATAAGTTCTAGCCAACGCCGCTGCCGGAGGTTCAATTCCCGCTGGGTAAATAGATACTTGAGGCTCTTGTGATCTGTGAAGATTTTGCAAGCAACACCATAAAGATAATGCCTCCACAACTTCAATGCAAATACAATCGCCGCCAATTCCAAGTCATGCGTCGGGTAGTTCTTCTCGTGCGGCTTCAGTTGCCTGGAGGCGTACGATATTACCTTGTCCCTCTGTATGAGCACACACCCTAAGCCGAGTCCTGAAGCGTCGCTGTATATCTGAAACTCTTCTACCCCATCTGGAAGTGCAAGGATCGGAGCTGAAACAAGACGCCGCTTAAGTTCCCGAAAGCTGGCTTCGCAGTCATCATCCCATTCGTATGCAATCCCTTTCTGAGTAAGGCGAGTCATAGGCGAGGCCAGTTTAGAGAAATCCTTCACGAACCTACGGTAGTATCCCGCAAGGCCCAGAAAGCTTCGAACTTCGCTGGCTGACGTAGGTTGCTTCCAGTCCACCACCGCTTCTATTTTCTTCGGGTCTACGGCGACGCCTTCGGCCGAGATGACATGACCAAGGAACGCCACGCTGTTCAACCAGAACTCACACTTGCTGAGCTTAGCGAACAACTGATGGTCTCGTAATGTCTGCAGCACGATCTTCAGGTGTTCTTTGTGCTCCGCCTCGTTCTTGGAATAGATTAGTATGTCGTCTATGAACACGACTACAAACTTATCCACAAACGGCCGAAACACGCGGTTCATCAGATCCATGAAAGCTGCAGGGACGTTCGTCAAACCGAACGACATCACGAGGAACTCATAGTGTCCGTAACGGGTTCTGAAAGCAGATTTTTGAATATCTTCTGATTTGATTTTCAACTGGTGATACCCTGACCTGAGATCAACTTTAGAGAAAACTCTTGCACCTTGCAACTGATCAAACAAGTCATCTATTCTTGGCAATGGGTACTGATTCCGCACGGTCGCTTTATTCAGTTCTTGGTAGTCAATGCACAGCCGCATGGATCCATCTTTCTTTTTCACGAACAGCACCGGAGCGCCCCAAGGAGAAACGCTTGGACGAATGTATCCTCGGTCCAACAGGTCTTGCAACTGAACTTTAAGTTCCTTAAGCTCTGCTGGGGCCATGCGATAAGGTGCCTTTGATATCGGTCGCGAATCCGGAAAAGTGTCGATGCTGAATTCGATCTCACGATCAGGAGGCATTCCAGGCAGCTCGTCTGGGAACACGTCGAGAAAATCTGCAATGACTTCAGCCTGAGCTGCATCTGCACATTCCTGCCGGGTGTCTCGAACAGAAGCTAAGTACCCTTCACAGCCCGAATGCAACATACGCCTAGCCGAAATTGCTGATATCACCATTGCCGTCTTCGGTGCAGCGCTGCACGAATAGTAGAAGTCTGCCTCGCCGGGTAGACGGAATACGACTCGCTTCTCCGCGCACTCGATTGTTGCATGGCAAGCACCCAACCAGTCCATTCCGAGAATAATATCATAATCCTTGATGTCTAGTACAATGACATCTAAGGAAAGCTTCCTACCTCCGATGCAAATGTAACCATCCCTACAGATCGCATGGGCGGGCATATCGACTCCCGAAGGGGTACTTACGCAAAGGTTCATATTTAAAGCAGTAGAAGCTAATTTATGCTCAACAGTAAAATCAGCAGATATGAAACTATGCGTAGCACCTGAATCGAATAAGACTCTAGCGGATAATTCTCGGTATAGTAGAGTACCTGTTACAACAGTGTCGGATACAGATGCCTCATCCCGAGTCAATGCATAGACTCGGCCCTGAGCACCCTGGCGTTGTGGATTTACTGGCACAGCATTTGCATCACTTGCTGGAGGCCCTTTGTTTTGATTTCCATTATTCTGATTCGGCTTGCCCTCTCTGCAGTTAAACTGTTTGTGACCCAGGCGACCACATTTGAAACATCCTTGAACCCGACATTCATTCACTTTATGCCCTGATTTGCCGCACCGGCTGCAGTTCAGTGATTGGGATTGGCCCCTATTATCAGACGTATGCGAACGCTTGTGTGCTCCAGACCCTCCCGTTTCATGAGGACGCTTATTGTTATTGGTACGGGGGGTTTGCACCTCGGTCTTTGGGAGAGGGCGCCCAAAGATCCGTTCGCTGTTCAGAGCCGCTTCATAACATTCCCTATATGTTTGGCATCTTTGGTTGATGACGTCCCTACGCAAATCGTCATTCAAACCTTTCTGAAATTGGTAGCACCACGCCTGCTGATTAGGCAAGAATTGCCCAGCAAACTTTGCTAGCTTAGCGAATACTGAATCATAATCATCCACAGACAGACTTCCTTGGACCAGATTGCTGAAGTCGTCTTCCTTTTGCTGCCGGACTGCTCGGGGAATATACTGTTCAATGAATGCAGATTTGAACATTTCCCAAGTAATCTTGCAGTTGGGATTGGCATCGTAAATTCCTTGCTTCGTTGCCTCCCACCAATCATGCGCACGCAGTTCCAGCTGAACCGATGCACAGGCAACTCGCTTGGATCCCCGGATGCCAACCAGGTTGAAAAGTCCTTCCAGCTTAGCAATCCACCCCAATACCACGTCCGGCTCCGCTCGTCCGTTGAACGTAGGGGGATGCATTTTTGTGAACTCTGCTGCACGGCAGGAGTTCCTTGCTGTAGGCTGAGTCTCTTCTGACTCGTCTTCTACTGCCACGGCTGGAGGCGTGACAGGCGTTGCTGCGGATGTCCCGTTGCTCGGTACCAGGGATGCAATCAGTTGCATCATTGTATCCATTTGCTTCTGTTGAGAAGCAAACTGCGCTTGTATGTTAGCTTGTTGGGTAACAGCTTGTTGTTGCTGCGCCTCCATGAGGTGCATAAGCCGTTCCGCCATTCCGGTTGAACCCGCTCCTCCGGATTCTCCAGAGCTTGCTGGATCGCTCTGAATGGGTTGAGCACTGCTGGCAGTTGCAGTGTTCTTCTTAGCCATGGCTACAAAAGAGAGTAGCTTGTTAACACTCCAAAAACGATAGATTTTATATCTATGGGCTCATTGTATAAGCGACTCTTCCCATGCAGCGGACGCCGAACGCAACTCAATTGAGAGGCGCATCAAACTCCTTTATAATCTTTTGAAATCCCGTGGAAGTAAAGCCTAGGCTCTGATACCAATATGTCACGCCCCGATCCCGAAAGGGTCGGTCGTCCTCGCTTGATCCTTTACGGAACCGATTCGTCCTCGCTTGGGGCGTGATGCCGTACGAGCCTGGAGTTGCGCTCGTACAAGGCAAGAACTTGCAGTTATAGGAACCCATTTTGAAACACAATTTATAAAACACATTCACAGAGATTTGAACACAGTGCAGGAAGAAACATGCTTTTTCATTGATAAATCAGAGTAATTTACATAGAGTTTACATTGATGCGCCTCTCGGCTACTTGATTTGCATTACAAAAGATAAACTCAAAAGGCAGGGCACGCTCCATCAGATAGTCCACGTCGTTCATACATTACGCCCTTGTATAGGTTGAAAGTCCAAGCCTCCAAAATGATCTGACTCCAACTATACTTCAAAATAGAGGTGCTCCTAACGCCTCCTCGTCTATCCACTAGCGTTGCACCGTCTGAGTGCCTGAAATAGTTGCCCACAACGTGGGTCAGTACTCAACTTGTACTGGTGAGCGGGATGAACCCACTCGACTAAATCGACACTAGCTTATTAGGGGCGAGCATGCATTAAGATGACTTCTATAAAGAGGCAAGTGAATTCAATTCATATCAGTTGCATGTTTTGATAGGAATGAAAATAATATCGAATCCAACCAGTGCATCGATTGCTTACTCAACCGATGCACGCCTTTCCTGCAACGAAACACAAGTATACTTACCATCTGCACAAGACAATAAATTAGCATGTGTTCTAGTCTATGCGGTCATTGGTGTGATCGACACCTTAGGGACATATTCAAGCATTAGCGGCGCGCCCTATCAGCCCGGGTAGCAAGCCCTGCTGGAGGTCCCACAATGCATCGTGACAAGCACGAATCAAATATTTCCCTCCGGATCGATACGGTTCCAGTGCCCCGGAAAGCCGTTTCGAGGAAATGATAAACCTTGTGCACAAGTTGTCCCAGACCATGCAAATGCATGAACAATTCATATATCATACAATGCATCGATTGAAACAGAAAGAAGTTAAGCAGCAATATATATCTCATGCAACAGTTCATATTTTCTCAATGCGGTGTTCCGATTTTGATATCCCATAGGTCCAAACTCCGTCCGAGGCACTAGGCCACCACCAACAACCAATCCCCATTACCAACAAACTCAGTTATAAGGTGTGCAAGCATATAGAAATATTAGTCTACAAAAATCCCCTGTTCCTTTCTTAGTGGCTGGCATGCATTGTGGCAAGGGATTTCCTAGGCGTCCAACCGGGCATCATCGAGTGAACGTTTGAAACATTAAAGATGTTGGCGTGAAGAAGTAGGAAAGAAGGGTCCAAACCACTCACTGGTTAAGGAAAAGGTAGCTGAAACAAAGATTCCCGCCTAGCGACGATCAAACGTCAGTTACGCGGACCTGCACAGCACGAGCACCAATTAGAATCTTGCCTATCCTTCCTTGCCGAACTCCCCAAGAATCAAAGCTCCAAACGATAAAACCAGCAGCGAAAACCAAGCAAATCGAAAGCAACACCAAATCAAATCCCAAAGCGGCAATCAAGAAAACCAAGAAACCAAACACGAAAACTATTGGACTCGTTTCAATAGAGGCCTTTCCATGAGTTGGAAAGGATCATCGCATTTTGTCCGTGGCAAGAAGATGCCGAAGTTCTAAGTTATGACTCAAACGGACTAGCCACAAGCCCAATTACGTAGTCCACATCCCGGTCGGATCGGGATTTGAGGCACTACAGATGCCCCAGGGGTGGTGGCTTGACTGTCGCCGGATCCAAGTCTCATGCTCCTCTACATCTCTAGCATTTCTCTCTCACTAGGGGTTATTCCGGGTGACTGATTTTTACTTTCCTCTTCTACCAGATTTGTCTTGTGCCCTCCAGAATGATTACTTCTGCCACCAGTAAAACCTCCTCTGCCACCCCTACGTCCTCCATGGCCGCGATCACGGCTGCTGGACTTTTCTCTCAGGGATTTCATACAGAATCTGATGAAGTACCTAGGGTCTCCACAGTTGTAGCACCCTCTCCCTCCGGAAGAATTTGGGTTAAAACCGCTAGGGCTGATTTTCTCTCTGAAGAGTTAGTGGTGCTAAGCATCAGCTTCAATCGTGCCTCTTCTTGTGACATATCAGCTATGGCCTCCTCCAGTAATGGCATCCTCCTCTGCTCAAATACTGGGTTGAGCCCCTTTAGGAACTTTATCATCCTCTGTCGCAAAACATACTCCATGAACTTCTTATAATATTTTGCAGATGTCGGTTCCACTTGCTCATCCTCCACGCCAATAGGATCATAGTGGTCGAGATCTGATCAATACTTCTTCACCAGAGTCGCGTACTCAGAGATGGTGTAATCTTTTTGGACCACCTTATCAAGTTTATCTTGTAGTTGGAAGACCCTCATAGGGTTGCCCGACCCTGAGTACATGTCTTTTAGCATCCTCCAAATGTCATCAGCACCCTCCATTGCTTCCACATTGTCCAAAATTTGGTCGGTCAATGAATCTGTCAACCATCCAGCTACCACATTGTTGACGATTTTCCACACAGCAAACTCCCGTGAGGAGTGATCATCAGGTGCCTTGGTTTGTCCATTCACATAGTCCACCAAGCCTCTTTCCTTCAGAGTTCTTATCTCCTGACTCGACCACTTCAAGTAGTTGGAAGTGCCCTGCAACTTTATGTCCAATTTCTCCAACTTTTCTATCTTGTACGGTGAATGATCCACATCAGCGTGTGCAGCACATGAGCTAGTCTCGGTTAACCTCTTAGAGAAGAGATCGTCTACCAAAGCCTTTATCTCTTGGGCCGTCAGCTTGTCATAGATCGTCTCCATTATCTTCTTCTTATTCTCTATCATCAGTGAGGTAGCGGCAGATCTAGATCATCTCTGATCTCTGCCCTCTCTTCGTTTACTGATCTTCCTTCAACGGCAACGGTGTCCCTGACAGCCGCTACTCATGTCCCGTGCAAGACTTCGACCCGAGACCGCATGACCTCACAAGACGACAGTTGTAGTTGAGATCAGGGATCACACAAAAGTTTTTCACTGATATACCTCGATCCAACTAGAAACTATATAATTAATATCCCGATTACAACTGACTTATACAAAGCAATAATCAAAAATCTAAAAAAAATTTGTTCTTTCCTGCAATCGCAGTTGCATGCGGACAGAACCGAGTTACAAACTTCAGATAAGAAGAAGAAGAAGATTTTCGAGATCGTCGAGATCGAGATTGAGGTCGCCGGGTCACCGAGCAGTCACGACAACCCCTACAACGGCAGTAGGCAGCCGCAAAACAGCAGCAGCAGCCCGAAAGGGAGCGGAGGGGAGGGAGGAGAAGGGGGCGGAGGTGGAGGGGAGGGAAAGGGGGGCGGCTATGGGAGAGGGGGGGATTAGGGCTAGGGTTTGGAGATGGAGAAGGAGAGGGGGGGTTGGCTCTGATACCAAGTTAAAATGTGGTAGAATATTTTGCTTGACTTTATTGATGTGAGGAGCTACATATTTATAGGAGGGACCAACCTTTGTCTCTTCAATTATATCTGACGTGGGACTAAAGTCTCTTTCATACTCTCAACAAACACCCATAGAAATATTGAGAAGGATATTATTCACAGAATTAAGGTATGGTAGTTGTAGTGGAGTGCTTTGTGATCATAGATACCCTCGAAGAAATTCTATAAGACAAAATCAACCAACCATTAATGGATCGAAGTATATGAAATATGACTACAATATGAATGTAGCTGACATGAGAATGCTAATATGGATAAGAGG
Source organism: Iris macrosiphon (assembly GCA_036927795.1). Lineage (NCBI taxonomy): Eukaryota > Viridiplantae > Streptophyta > Magnoliopsida > Asparagales > Iridaceae > Iris > Iris macrosiphon. Next base: position 185,487,102 of record JAYESA010000012.1, read on the forward strand.
CAATATACCGAGAAAAAAAGTATATTCATGGAAAGTTGGAGGTGGTGCCAATAAGGATAAGATGAGAGATCATCTCAGATGGTTTGGGCATGTGCAAAAGGAGACCAATGATCCATTGAACCGTGATAAGGTTTAGTGATCAAGGACCTACTAGAAGTAGAAATAGGCCTAAGCAAACTTGGATTGAGATTGCAAAAATGATATGATATTTGCTAATGTTACCCAGAGCACATGGTCCATAATAGAGCTGATTGGTATAGATGATTCAAATAACTGACACTGTCACCACAAAGGCTTTGTTGATGTTGTTGTTGAAATTTTGTGCAGATATAACCCTATTATCTCGGGTGCAACAAATGAAATACTCATATTGGTCCAATGTAACACTCAGGCATTAGTGATTCAGCATATAAACAATAGAGAAAAAGTTACCTTAATACCACCACGATGTTTGTTCAGTACAAGCATTGCTAGAGCATCACCTTCTATGTCCTCGGCCACAAGAAGAAGAGCTCGGTTTTGCTGCATAGATTAATAAATCTTTAATTTTGAATCTCTACAAGTTCGCCAGCCCCGCCCGCCATTCACATATGACAAATAAGACCAAGAAAAACATATGGTTGCCATTACCTTTAAAGCAAGCTCCAATATTCTGACAAGAGAATTCATGTCTGAGATCTTCTTGCTATAAATAAGGATTAGTGGATTGTCAAGTTCCTGGAGGAAAAAAAAGACAAATAAATACAAAGAGAATAAAATATGCAAGAAATAACATAGTTCTAACGTGTACATTGTAACACTGAAAATCAGCTTAAAGGCACTAAAAATATATTTCTGGAAATTTCAGATTAAGAAAATAAATAGTAACAAAAACGGCAAGAGTTATTTTTAGCCCTAAAGTACGTGAGTAGGATCAGCATGATAATAGAAAAAAATTAAGCCATGCAGGCATGATTTAGATAAGCAATCTGTTAAACAAACTCACACATTTCTGGGTCTTTTGATCTGTAATAAAGTAGGGTGATATGTAACCCCTAGCTAATTTCATTCCCTCTACCACTTCAAGCTCATTGTGTAATGTATTTCCATCCTGCAAATTTCATCAGAAGTCAAATAAAAAAGTCAGTTAAACTGCATGTACACAAAAGTATTGACTTTGAACAGTAGGCAAGCACTTACGGCAACATTAATGACTCCTTCCTTTCCAACTTTCTCCATTGCTCTTCCAATAAGCTCCCCTATCTTTCTATCACTATTTACAGAAATAGTTGCCACCTGTTTCAATTCAAATACATTCAAAGCTAACAACAATAGTAAAGGCAGTAAAGGAAAGACTATTCTGCCAAGAAGAAAGGTAACAAATTCCAAAGATGGCTCAAAAGAGAACTTTTACCGAGGGCAGGTTCCTAGGAACCATCTCAGCCTTTTTATACTCAACCTTGGGGTGGAGATATCATTCAGTAGGACGGACTCACCACGTGGCAATGGCGAGCCTTGAGTCTCACCCAATAGTGCCATGACATACCATGCTTTGTTTTTTTCTCTAATTTATCCTTAGTGGTGTGTCATGGCACTATTGGAAGAGGAGGAGACTCAAGGCTCACCACTGTCAAGTGGTGAGTCCGTCCCACTGAATAATTTCTCCTTGGGGTGGGGCTCTAACTTTACATGCAGAGGGCAGGTTCCTAGGTACCCTCTCAGTCTGCTTATACTTAATCTTGGGCTGGGACTCCAGTTTTACATGCCATACAGAACTAAAATGGAAAAAGTAGGTACCATCAAATTAAATCATCTTTCTCATAAACTATCCATGCAAACAAGTAAACTAGGAAAGATCACACTGTCTGCGAAGTGCCAATACTACTGCGAACCAAGTAATATCATGGCCAAAATCAAACACTGAAAAACAGGAAATGGAGAACTAGAACTAAGAAATGACAATGGCATGAATAAGTTAAGGCGTAGTAGCAACCTGAGTGATTTCTTTTGGCTTACTGATCATCCATGCTTTACTTTTCAAATGAGAGACAACCGCATCTACAGCCTTATTTATACCATTGCGCAAGTCCATAACATTAACTCCGGCAGCCACAGACTTACAACCTTCACTGAGTTTTGCTTGGGTTAGTACAGTTGCACAAGTAGTACCTGTTGCGAAAAAAAACCCTTGGTAATTTCACTACAAGAAAAAATACTTTTTATAACGCTTGTAAATATTATATTATAACGGTTTACATGGAAGCGTTACATAATTTCATAAACCGGCCTAAATATTAAAGAAATTTCGGGCCTATTATAACGATTTTTATATAGAAACGTTATATATAATATATATATTTACAGCCGGTTCTGCACACCAACGTTACGGTTCCACAAAAAACTAGATTCCCCGAAGCTAAGCCCGCCCTCTTTTTTCAGTTCCCCCTCTCTTTTTAGTTTCCATAAAAAAAAAAACCCTCCCTTTCTCCTCCTACTCATCTCCTCACCTTCGGCTCCCCCTCCAACCCCTTCGTCGGCCGTCACTTCACCCCGAAGAGGGTTGGAGGGGGAGCCGAAGGTGAGGAGATGAGTAGGAGGAGAAAGGGAGGGGTTTTTTTTCAGTTACCCCTTCTTCCTCTGCCATTGGGTCTTCGTCTCCAGCATCGTCGACTTCGCCGGATCAGGTGTCGTCCACACGGTGGACGGCATCGCCGGGCTCTCCCAAACCCTAATTTTTTTCCCCTATGTTCTTCCTCCAGCTCTCTGATCGCTCATGGCCTCCTACGCCAACCTCTCGCAGCCCTCATCCTCCCGTCCGACCGACGACAATCACGAGTTCTCGGTTCTGATTCTAGGGTTTTGATTCACTGTTTGTGATCGATTTGGTATGATATTAATTTTGAGTTTTTTTTTTTTTTTTGAATTTGGCAGAATCATAGTGTTATAGTGTGGAGTAGCAAAAATATTTATGAAACCTTTTTCTCCTGGAGAATAGGGCTGGATTTTGGGGGTGCATTCCTTTCTTCTTATCCAAAAAAAGAGAGATGGGAGAATAAGAAGAAGAAGAAGAACATATAGATAGGTTTGATCATGTTTCAGAACCAGCGGGACGCCACCTTAGTAGTTTATCCGGTTTTGACTATTTCACCTCTGTTGAAAGCAAATAAAACGAACACTCGCCCCTAAACTCTACTAACCTCTACTTTATTATTTATAGTAATTGTCCATACTCAGGGAATTTTATAGGGTTTTCTTATATTTGCGTACAAATTTTGTAGCTGTTATTTATCCGTCTTTTCAACAAATTGAGAGCAACCTAGATTGTAAATATAGAAGCCGAGGCAAGGGTGGATATGGAGAGGGAGGACGAGTGTGGCATCTGTCTGGAGATATGCACGAAGATGGTCTTACCTAATTGCAATCATGCGGTGTGCTTAACTGCTACCGCAACTGGTATAAATACCTGCTTTCATTCCCTATATTTTGAACTGGACTTACTTTTAATAGTTATGTTATCATCGGATTGTTCCAACTCTCGAACCATGTTTTCCTATTTCATTAGGAATATGCGATCGCAGTCCTGCCCCTTTTGCAGGGGAAGTATAAAGATGGCCCGGTCAAGAGACCTATGGGTGCTAATGAATAACAGCGACCCGGTTGACACGAAGACTATGGAGAAGGAGAATCTTAGGCGCTTCTATCGGTTCATTGATAAATTTCCAGTCACAATCACAGACGCCCTTTTCTTGGTCAATTATGACTATCCAGTCTAAATTGTGGACACGGTTTGCGCCAGAAGCCGACCATCTCTCGAAGATAGAGTCTGGTAAGGGAAATTCTTTTCTCTGATTCTGCTTGTCAAGTTCCCCCAACATTGTTATGTGGTAGGATTCAGTTGCAATGCTTATTAAAAAAATAATTGTACATAAAAGTTCTTGATTCTCAAAGGTCAAGTCGTGTTGGTACTTTTTGCAATGCCCCTATCACATTATACCATTCTATTGTATGACGAGTAATATAAAGGTTATTACCACATTGAATTAGAAGATTTCTCCACTTGTACTCTACTTCTTGCATGTGGAAGGTTTTCGTACGAAACATAAATCTGTTGTTGCTCTCAGGGGTTATTTATGAGACTTTGCCTTTCCAATTTATTGGCTAATAGGACTTTCGGATGGGCTGGGGATTCGTTCGAACCTACCGAGAGTTCTGGTGAGGAGACCGCTTTGCCTTATCGATTTATTGGCTGATAGGACTTCCGGATGGGCTAGGGATTCATTCGAACCTACCGAGAGTTCTGGTGAGGAGACCGCTTTGCCTTTTCGATTTATTGGCTGCTCATTGTTAGGATAATATAAGTTTCTATCTTTAAAAAGAAAGTATATTGGAGTTATGAGCAAGAGAGGAAGAAACTAGTATAGAACGTAATTTCTTGACATGTGATGTTAATCAGATGGAGCAGTGTGCTAGCGTTCAAGTGTTCCATTGTAAGACAAATTTTCTCAAATTCTTTTCTAAATATTTCGGAGGTGTTAATATTCTTGATAATCTACCTAAAACAATATGTAATTATTACCTCATTTTTCCAACCTAATTTTGTTCAGTGCCCAAGGGTGTTTCCTAAGTTTCAGGAGCTTTGTTTTGGGCCTTTTGGCCAGTTATTGCTCCTTAAGAGTATAGAACATACCTTTTCCTACTTGCAATATGTTTATTCTGGTCCAGTAATTATCATTTTAGGCCTTCTGTTTTTCTTTCGGCTGATTGAAATGTTTAACTTATGAGGTTTAACTTAATGTTATAATTGGGCCTGTTTTTGCATTTTCAGTTAGATTATGATGACACAAACTACCAAGCACTACTTGGACGATATGAGCAACTGGTTTGAGGGGGAGAAAGGTTTTGGATCAGGGGACAAGTCCATCAATGTGCTTTATTCTTGGTTGGTTCAGATCTGTTGTGTTTTCCTTAATAGGAAGTGGTTCCAAGTATAAACTTACCCCCAAAGATTAAGTTCTACACCAGTAGTCATAATCTATTTGGCATTTGAAGTTGTTTTATGCTCAAAATGTCCCTAACCTTCACTGAGCATGTCTAATTGTTAAAATGCCTGTCTTCACACAAGTGAGGCTTAACGAATTAGAACTTAAGTGTGATGCATGTCTTTATACGCACACAAATACTCGTAAGTGAATATACACTACATTGCATGTAATCTTCCTATTGGCTCTTTCTTTTTCCTGTGATGGAATTTCTCTCGAACTATTAACTCCAGTACATAATAACATATCATATATAGACTATAGGAACATTGAGTATCTACAGAAGTATTTACTTTCTTCAACTTATAGTTGATGAATACTTGTAAGTAATCTGAAAGTAATATAATTTGAAGTATCTATACTCAGTCCCTCAGTTCTAAAAGATGTTTTGACTCCCTTAGCCAAGTTATATTAATTGTATGGTACTAATGCTACAAGTTTAAGAGCCTGGCACATGCTACCATGCAACTACATTATTAAGAGATGCTGAAGAATTATCCGCATTGACATATAACTGAAGTAGTGGTTGACGCAGCACGAAAAAAATAAATTTCTTTGATATTGCATTTTGCTCATCTTCTACATTTTCATCGGTCCTAATACTATGCTTTGTTGATACACTTTTCTCCTATAATTGCTCATCTTCTACATTTTCATCGGTCCTAACACATTTTCATCGGTCCTAGTACACCTAACACTGATACCTTACCTAGCTGCACACTCGAAGACACAGACACACACACACCAAAACGCTAGAACATGACACCCCTCACCAAGCAATTCACTGCTACACGACCTACCTATCTCTGAACAGCCCACTTCCTTATGACTGATGCTCAAAACTTCCTCCACCTTGAACTCAAGTGCTCGGGTGAGCACTGCAGCAAGATCCTTGCTGTTGCCAAATTGGGACAGAACTCCCTCACTTCCCAAGTGCCAAGCTGCTGCCAACAGACCCTTGGACTACTGCACACACCTGGCATGTGTGCACACAGTGTATAGTCCAACTCACATGCTCATGCCTGCACTTCTTACATCATTCCTTCAGATACTGTCACTATGCATTGGTGTTCACAGGCCTCATACCTTACCTTAGTTGTATTCTAACATCTTAACTAGATACCTTAATATCTAGACACTCCACCTACCTTAGTATCCCAATACCTCATATTGCCAACACAACAACTACCATCCCCTCACATTTACCCATGACTGCAGCAGGCAGTATTCAGACCTGCACACCCCTCCCATGTTGTCATTGCAATAGGTCCTAAACCTATCCACTGCCTGTGTACAAGTGCCCGAGCACTAAACCTATTCTGGAACAGCCTACAGCTGCTGATAGGAAGCCCTGCAGTGTACATCCACTGCTTGCACATACCCCCTGTCCAACCTCCCAGGCAACTCTTTTCTACACCACAGCAACCCCTCACCAACACTGCACTGAATGCAGGTAAACTCCCTGAGTACACACAACATCCCGAGCCTTCACCACTGCAGAACACTCCCTCTCAGAGCTCATCAATTGTATTGCAGTCCACTGATGCTGGGTATCAGTTCACTGCCTGGACAATCTCTCCTACTCGCCTACTTTACCTCATAGCTCTCATGAGCACAGGCCAAGCTTCCCAGTCTCACATCTCCTATCTGCATAATCCCCCTCATCAACTGCCAAGCTATACCCCCAACTGTTAAGGACTGAACACGAGTCCCCCCCTTCTCAACACACACCACAGTCACACTCCTTTCACTATCTCCCTCAAGTAAATACTAGAACCAACACACCCCAAGGACACAACCAACTAGCAAACGCCTAGAGTGCAATCATAAACCACCATTACACCAACACATGATACTCCATGATACTCACCCAAACCTCATGGTACACACACACACACACACACACACACACACACACACACACACATATATATATATATATATATATATATATATATATATATATATATATATATATATATATATATACTCAAAGACATTCCTCACATCAAACACAACCAAGTATCAAACACTTGGTGTGCACAATGAGTATCACACTATGATACTCAACAAACACCTATGATACACTACCAAAACACCAAGGAACATCTCATAAATACTATATATATATATATATATATATATACTCAAAGACATCCCTCACATCAAACACAACCAAGTATCAAACACTTGGTGTGCACAATGAGTATCACACTATGATACTCAACAAACACCTATGATACACTACCAAAACACCAAGGAACACCTCATAAATACTATATATAACATAATTACATATATATAAACAATTATTTACATGTAATATAGAGAATTGATAATAATGGGTACCAATACTAATGAAATTATCAACCTACACCACCGTATCATGATACGCAATCTCCGTATCCAATTGTGGACATGTACACTCCCAATATCCATGAATTAGAGTCTCTAATACTCAATAGACCTATTATCAAACACTTGGTGCACCAAATTCGGATTTTTTTTCAATTTGGTCACAAAATTATATGTAACTTTCAAAAGAAAGCCTATTATGACCTAATTCTTCTTCCTATAGGTAGTCCTTAGCTATGGGAAGGTTCCTATAGAACTAATACAACAATTAGAATAGAAATTGATAGGAAAATAGGAATTATACCTATTGGGAGATGGATTCCTAATGAATTCCTCCAAGTGGACACAAGAGGACACAATCTCCTAGCAAGCTCCTCTTCTTAGCTCCTTGCCACCTCCAAGCTCCTAGGCCTTCCTTGGAATGATTTGGAATGAGGTTGGAAGTGGATTGATTAGGGGTTTGCTTCCAAATTGGGGATAAACTAATTAGGGAAGTAAATGGAGGCTATTATGCACTAATGAAAGCTTTATAGGCTTCCTCTTAGGGTTAGGATTATGTGTCATGTTGGTTGATATGACTCAAAAGTTCCTCTCCATTCTTTCATGAATAGGATCTAACTAAACCATAGGAAGGAACATTCTATTCTTGAGTCTAATTGGTTTCAATGGACCTAATCTAGCCTTGAATAACTAATGGCTCAAATTGACTAGTCTAAAGTCATTAGCTAACCCAATCGCCACATAATTAATATATAAAATATTCTAACATTGAAATAATGGTAAAATGACAAAAATATCCTTGATATGAAATGTGGTGGTGACAGATAGCAAGGACATAGCCATATAAGCATCTGGTGGACATTATGGAAGCAAAGTAATTAGAGAGATTTTCGCGAGGGCGGTAATTTGAGGAACACAAGCTCAGCGAAACTGGGTCACCCTTAGGTTGGACCGTGTAACCAATAACTACCAACTTACTGTAGAAAGAGGAGATAAAATTGTCGGTATACGCGAGAATTGGAAGTTATTTTGAACTTCTGAGCGCAATAGAACACTGTTGAGCTATAGTTAAGGAATTTTAAGTTTCTAAGAGAACTAGGAGCATGGACACTTCAAAAAACTTCGTGCCATATTCATTTGTTTTGTCAGACACAACACTGGCATCATATGAAACACTACCTACCACGCCAAGACACGTCAAGCCGTCACATGCAATCTCAATGCCCCCGACTCTCATTCTCGTGGACAAGGGAACATACACCGGGCCACCTCACTACCACAAATGCTCACACCATAGCCTGCCAAAAAGAAGGAAAAATCTCTCAGCACCCTCCAAATGGTGTTTTCCTACAGTCGGAAATGTGCAAAATAAATCAGTTGATGGCTGCTCTTATGGCTTGCAAGTTTGAATATATTTGCATTGCTTTTATTCCAGAGATAGTTTAATATATAAAAATGAATATCTCCTTCAATTGCTTCAGTTCTTCAATCTTCAGTTCCTTTGTTGTAGTCTATGTATATAGTCAAGTCTGTTTTCCTACTCAATTAGCTTAAAATTGCAGCGTATTACACCAATTGTGCACATCTAAATGAGTATTTTAAACCATTTTTCAATGGATACTTAGTTACAAGCTGCAAGCTATAAATTTAAGGCCAGATTTCCAAATAGTGTTTGCCTAAAGTCGGGAATGTGCAAAATAAATCAGATGATGGCTGTTCTTCTGGTGTGCAAGTTTTGAATATATTTGCCATTGCTTTTATTCCAGAGATAGTTTAATATATAAAAAGGAATATCGCCTTCAATTGCTTAAGTTCTTCAATCTTCAGGTCATTTGTTGTAGTCTGTGTATATAGTCAAGTCAATTTCCCTACTCAATTAGCTTAAAATTGCAGCGTATTACATCAATTGTGCCCATCTAAATGAGCATCTTAAAACTATTTTGCAATGGATAGTTACAAGCTGCAAGCTATAAATTAAAGGCTAAATTTTACTGTTGAATATATTAGATACATGGTCTTGTTTGAAACTTGTGAATACTCTTTTCCTGTTACTCTAGTTCAAAAATAACGACTCATGCACAGAGTATATATTTACCAAGTTAATACTTACTGTATGACATGTATTTTGGTGTCTATCTTGTCTCAAGTGATCTGCCTTCCCGTATAAAAATTCTCCAAAGGATCTGTGATACACGCCTTGTCACTACAAGTATTCTATTACCTGATACATATATATATATATATATATATATATATATATATATATATATATATATATATATATATATATATATATATAAGTTCAGGTGTTGCTACTAGAGAGTTTTTGGACTTATGAGAAATTGAGCTATTTTCGTTTCTTGGTCCCAAGTTACCATTAGAGATCCATTTTAATTATTTAAGAACAATAGCTATGTTGATAATGTAGAGGTAAACCTTTACCTATCTTCACATATTAATCTTCATAAAGTTTAATTTGTCTGAAGAGACTGAACGATTCTTATATCAGATATTATTTTTGTTTGATTACATATAATCTATCACTAGCACGTGTGGGATCTTCTATGGAAAAGGTGTATCCAATTGTTGCTTCTCTGAATAGTTGCATTTATTCTTCAGGAATTGATGATGATTTTTCGAAAGGGCCAATGCTCACACTTCCCAAGAGAACTTACTAGCCTAGTCACATCAAGCGCAAGAGAACGCATGGCTACCTTGCATGGTCTCTCTCTCTCTCTCTCTCTCTCTCTCTCTCTTATATGTATGTGCTTGTGTGGTTTCACACACTTGTATGGGTCCAATGACAATTGTTGAAATTAGTTGTATTTTTATTGATTGTCTCATTGGCATTATATAGCCTTACAGTCATTAATACAATGATCTCAATCATTATGACAATAATCTCATAATGGAATATCCTGTGACATATTCTGGCATCCCAAATATGTCCTCAGGATATTCCCATGTGCTTATACTATACTTAAATATGACAACCAACATACCATATCAACACTCCCCCTCAAGATGGGTGAAAGATATTCACTAAGCCCATCTTGTCACATCCTCTAATCATGCTCACTGAGGCAAGTCCCTTGGTTAGTCCATCTGCTACTTGATCCCTGGTTGGAACATGACCAAGCTCCAGTAATCCACGATCCACCTTCTCTTTGATGAAGAATCTATCAATCTCGATGTGTTTGGTCCTGTCATGCTGTACTGGATTGTTGGCGATACTAATAGCTGACTGATTGTCACACCACAGCTTCATCTTGGCTCCTTGATCCAGCTTCAGCTCCACCAGCATATTCTTCAACCATAGCAGCTCTGCAACTCCCAAGGCCATAGCTCTGTACTCTGCTTCAGCTGTCGATCTAGCCACCACAGACTGCTTCTTACTCCTCCAGGAGACCAAGTTACCTCCTACAAATATGCAATATCCCGAGGTAGATCTCCTGTCATCAGCACAACTAGCCCAGTCAGAATCACAGTAGCCCTCGATGCTCACGTGATTGTTCTTCCTGAATATTAGTCCCTTCCCGGGAGCACCTTTCAAGTACCTCAGAATCTGGTACACTGCATCCATATGACCCATCTGTGGGTCATGCATGTAGCGGCTCACCACACTTACTGCAAAGCAGATATCAGGACGTGTGTGGCTCAAATAGATCAACTTGCCAACCAGTCTCTGGTATCTGTCCCGATCAACTGGTTCTCCAGCCTCAGCATCAATCTTGAACCTCTGATCTATTGGTGTCGCTGCAGGTTTGCACCCCAACATCCCAGTTTCTGTGAGAAGGTCCAGTGCATACTTCCTTTGAGAGAGAACAATCTCCTCTGCTTCTCGAGCAATCTCAATCCCAAGGAAGTACCGAAGAAGGCCGAGATCCTTCACCTCGAATTCCTTGCCAAGCTTTCCTTTGAGTTGGGCGATCTCCTGCTCATCATCTCCTGTGATAATCATATCGTCCACATACACCGCAAGCATGGTGATGTGGCCTCCACTCCGACGGAAGAACACAGTATGATCAGCATTGATCTGCTAATATCCCATCCCTATCATCGCCCTTCTGAATCTGTCAAACCACGCTCGAGGAGACTGCTTCAGTCCATAGAGGGACTTCTTCAACCTGCAGACCTTGCCCACAGTCTGATTGGTGCCAAATCCTGGTGGTATCTCCATGTACACCTCCTCCACTAGATCTCCGTAAAGAAACGCATTCTTCACATCCAGTTGGTGTAGCTTCCATCCACCATTCGCTGCCAGAGAAATCAGAGTCCTAACAGTGCTCATCTTTGCAACTGGTGCAAAGGTCTCGTCATAGTCGATGTCGTACGTCTGACTGTATCCTTTGGCTACTAATCGAGCTTTGTAGCGCTCAACCTGTCCATCTGGGTTCTGCTTCACGGTAAAGACCCACTTGCATCCAACTGCTCTCTTCCCCTCTGGCAGTCTCACAAGCTCCCAAGTGTGGTTCTTCTCTAGAGCTCCCAACTCCTCGTGCATTGCCGTTTTCCACTTCGGATCGTTCTTGGCATCCTGCCAATTGTTAGGTACAGTAATACTATCCAAAGATGCTATAAATGCTCCATGAGAAGAAGAGATATGGTCATAAGAAACAAACTGAGCAATATCCCAACCATATCTGTTTGGAGGATTTCCTGCATTGCTGCGAGTGGTCCTCCGTACAGATAGTGGTGTGGGAGGAGTAGAAGTAGGAGGAATGATATCTTGTGAAGGAGGAGGTATCACCTGAAGGGGGGTTGGTGTCGGTGCCTCAGGAGTTGGGACGAACGCAGGCAAGGGACTTGGCACTGGCACTGTCGGTACTGGTCCTACAGTTTGCTTCTCTCTCCTGCTGTAGGTAAGTAACTCTCCCTGAGCCGTAGGCCTAACACCTTCACCTTCTTGTCCCTTCTCCGTACCTCCATGCCAAACTTCTAAATCGGTTACCACCAAGTTCTCCATCTCCCCCTCTCGCCTAATACTGGCAGTATTAGGCGTGTTGTGTGAAGTTCCGTCCTGGCGGTAGTATGGCTCATGCTCCCGAAAGTGGACATCCATACTGACAAACTTCTTCTTCTCTACTGGACTCCAGCACACATACCCCTTTTGGGTCGCCGAGTAGCCTACGAAGATGCATTTGATCGCTCTAGGGTCAAGTTTCCCAACTGATGGCCTGTTGTCCTTCACAAAACACACACACCCAAACACCTTCAGTGGGAGTATCCCACTATTATTGTCTTGCAATACCTCACATGGGGACTTCCATCCGAGGACCTTCGAGGGCATCCTGTTGATGAGTTGAGATGCTGTCAACACTGCATGCCCCCACAGACTCTGAGGGACATTCATGTCGATCATCATACTTCTTGCGACCTCCAGAAGGTGTCTGTTTTTCCTTTCTGCAACTCCATTTTGTGCTGGTGTGTATGCACAGGTGGTCTGATGCTGTATTCCGTGTGCTGACAAGTATTCTACAAGCGTCCTGTTGGTATACTCCGTTCCATTGTCAGACCTCAGTACCTTCACAACTGCTTTGTACTGAGTCTGGACATGCTTATGGAAATTCCGAAAACAAGCAGGTACATCATTCTTATTTTTCATCAAATATAACCAGGTAACACGAGAGGCACACTCAATGAAAGAAACAAAGTACTTATAACCATTCATAGTGTTAGTAGCACATGGACCCCAGACATCAGAATGTACTACCTCAAAAGCAAAAGTGCTCCTATGACCCGTGCCAACATATGAGCTCCTAGTAAGTTTTCCTAACTCGCACGCATCACATACTAATTTCTCTTTATTTGTTTTTGCATAAATCTCTGGATACAACTTACTTAGAGTATCAAAGGAAGAATGTCCCATCCTCCGATGATGGAGTATCAAGGTATCCTCAGTCCTCTGCTGCAGTCCTTCCATGCCAGCCTTCTCTGCCATAGATACCAATGCTGAGTCCAGTCCTTCTCGATCTAGGTACCACAGTCCCTCATGCCAAGTGCCAGTCCCAAGTCTTCGTCTTGTCCCTTTCTCCTGGAAGGTCACCTTAGGAATATCAAAAGAAACAATGCATTTAAGTTGGAGGATTATAGAACTAATGGACAAGAGACTGACTGGAAAGGATGGAGCATGTAAAACATTGGATAATCTTACTGAACCTGTACAATTAACAGTACCCTTACCGACCACTGGCTGGAAAGTGCCATCAGCTGTCTGAATGTTGTCTGCTGATGCTAGGTGAGTGTAGGAAGAAAACTCACTAGCATTCCCCGTCACATGCCGAGATGCTCCCGAGTCGATAATCCAGTCTGATGATTTAAGGGAAGAGATAGACGCAAGGGCAAGTGATTCGTCAGTACCTTCTGATGGATGGGCATACATGGCAGCGTTGCCCCTAACAAAGAATGAGGTGGACGCCTCCTCTGTTCTACTCCTCATGTCTCCCAGTGCCTGGTCCTCCACAGTAAAGGTGCCATCAGCTTCTCCGTTCCCTTCTGATATCAGGAGGTTCGCCCGATAACCTCCTCGGCCGCCTCGTCTACCCCCTCGACCACGACCACGTCCTCCATTATATCCTCGTCCGCCGAACGGTCCTCGTCCACCACCTGAATCTCCCTCCCTAGGTGGTTTGGTACAAGCATACCAATGATTATCCATCTCCCCACAGTTGTAGCACTGCCGGTTATGCTGCCAGGGCTCTCCCTTAGATCCTGTGTTACCTGAGCTGGTGATCGCTAGTGCTGACTTTGCTTCGGGGGGACCACCTGTCCCGGCTTGCAGCCTGATGCGTGTCTCCTCCTGGATCATGGCTGAGATAACCTCCTCAAGGCTAGGGATCTTTGGTTGGGCTAGAAGTAGGGCCGTCCTCTGTGCGAAAGCTGCAGTCAGCCCTTTGAGGAACTTCATCGTCCTCTCCTGCAGACACACCTGTCTCTCCTTACACTTAGGGTCCCCGCAGCTCGTCCGATCTGAGGAGTGATCATAATCCAACCACATACGCTCCAACTCCGTGGCATACTCCTGCACCGTCTTCTCTTCCTGTACGGTGTCATCAATCTCCCCCTTTATCTGGAAGACCCGTAAGTTGTTCCCCACACCATCATAGGTCCTTCTCAACTTCTCCCACACATCTTTCACCATCTCAATACCGTCTACTGTGGCGGCAATAGACTGGACTAAGGAGTTGAGAAGCCAGATGTAGATCACCATATGAGTGGACTTCCACTCATCGCATCCTGTCGAGCCCTCGTCTGGCTCTGTCGTCTCGCCCGTCAGGAACCCCTCCATGTTTTTTCCTGCAAGGGTTCTTCTCACCCGCCGTGACCAACTCAGATAGGTGGCTGGTCCATCTAATTTCAGATCGATGGAGGGAAGCTTCAACTCCGACGACGTTCGTGTCGTGTTCTCACCAGCCGACATCGTCAACAACTTCATCAACGTCGCCACCTCTGCAGAATCTAGCTTCTTGATGATCTCCTCCATCGATGCATCGTCTATCCAATCACGTCACGTCCGCTCTACGACTCACGCTCGTCCTCGTCGTCCCCTCCTAGATCCGAACATGTCCCCCCTTTTTCAGATCTAGGCATCCCTATTAGGCATTGTCTCGTGCTGGTGCGGAGGAGGCGGCAGCACGCATGTCACAGCCGCCGTCGCAGCAGCAGCAGCAGTAGTAGTAGCCGCAGCAGTAGCGGGACGGGGCAGCAACAGCGAAGGGCGGCCTGCGAGAGGGGAGAAGAAAAGAGAAGGGAAGAAGGGGGGGGGCGTGGATGGGTTTGTTGAAGCTTGGTGACGGCTAGGGTTTGTGGAAACTTGGCTCTGATACCATGTTGAAATTAGTTGTATTTTTATTGATTGTCTCATTGGCATTATATAGCCTTACAGTCATTAATACAATGATCTCAATCATTATGACAATAATCTCATAATGGAATATCCTGTGACATATTCTGGCATCCCAAATATGTCCTCAGGATATTCCCATGTGCTTATACTATACTTAAATATGACAACCAACATACCATATCAACAACAATACAGCAGGAGCCCGGTAATAAACTGTTTACATTTTGCTCATTGTCTTACCATGTGCTTTTGACTTGAAAACTGTAGATAGACCTTCCTTTTAGTAGATCAGAAGATCTGCTTGATGATATGCCGATAAGTCATACGGTTTTTTATTTTTTTATTGATTTTTTATTTTGATTGGTTTTGGAAAATAAATGTCTTAAAAAATAAAGATGTTTGGATGTATGGAATGACATAAACTCCTGAATTGGTACTTTTTCTAGAGTTAGAGTTTCCTTTCTTTTCTCCTGCATATTTACTATCAAAACAATTGACAGCGCCATGACTTGAAAAACCTTCTCAAGGTTCAGGTTGGGGTTTCTGAAGGTGCTAACTATGTCCTTAGGATGATAATAATTTCTGTAGATGTCGGAGAAGAAGCAATTTCATTTGCAAAGATTGATTCTTTTCCTCCCTTTCTTTCTGAGAGAGATTATTGTTGATAGTAAGGTTTTCCCAATTGTACTGTTACCTAAACGGAACAATTATTATCAAACATCAAACTTGTGACTGCATCAACAACAATGACTAAGATCTAAGCCTTTATCTGTATAATTTGATCCCTTTTCCTCCATTTAGCTATTGCTGGTCCCTTACTAACATTAACAACTTCGAACGAACTTGTGAATATGAGCGAGGAACGGTTCAGACGATAACATTAGCAGTATGGTGTTAGAGCTGATGTCACTTGCATGCTTGGATGTTTCAATTATGTCTTTGACTCGTGACTACATTTCAGAACTGACTGATGTTCAATGTGCTATATGATGCTCAGTAAGGCGACAAAAGGTAGTCGGAAGGTCATTGCTCGGAGGATAGCAAAAGGGAGGGCAAGGATTGCTGTATGATGTTATAGCTCCAACTTAATTGGAGAGATTTCAGGTGGAGTTAGGAGATCCTACTGCAATACCAGGTATCATGGTGGCTGAATAATTTGTTGTGGAATTGGCTACAACCTGTTTGTGAGGTCCAGATTACAGTTCCTTTGTAGTTTCTGTATTACATTAACATATGACTCCTAAATTCAAATTTCCTTTTGTTGGAACTATAACAATGGCAATGTATCCTTTCTAGCTGGGACCTTTTTTTGCGCTATGCCATTTTATCTTAAAACTCAAACAAGGGGAAACTTGCTTTTAGAATAGTGCTGAACGTATATATTATCTGTTACGTAGGGAAGTAATGCTTATATTATTCTCCTGATTGTCACTGGCTCACTGCATAGCTCTTTTCAAGGGAAAATGTCCATGATGGTGAAGTTCTATATTCAATGTATGACCTCCTTTCAGTTATAAAACTGACGTTATGCATTTCCATTCCATGCCAAAATTATCATTTAGTCTCCAATAATCTGCATTTACAAAAACCCATGAATTGATTGTGACTTCTCAATCTATATCAACTTATTCCCTTTTTACTAGTGAAACTATAATTTACGGTTATTTAGTTTTAGGATCTAATATAATATTGAAAATTTGTGTTTAGGTCTCCATATTGTCCAGAGCAAGGTTTGAGTCTCGTCCTAATGGTTGATTTGGGCTAACCGTCCAAAATTGAGACTTAAACGCAAATTTTAAATATTATACGAGACCTTAAAACTGAACGGAAATATGTGAGATTTGTGTAACTTTGATTATTTAGTTTTGCATAATGGGGGTTGTGTGACTTGGTTATTTAGTTTTGTCATGACCAATCGAGAATGAGACTTGTGACTCTAAAACTAAATAACCATATTATTTAAACCATCCTCATGGCTTTGTTGATAGTTTTATCTTAGGAAAGGTTTTGGATGATAGTCTTTTTAAATATTAACCTGTGCTTTCCCTTGTTCACTTTAAGGTGTCTTATTGATTTGAATTTTCAAATTTAGAACTGTTCATGGTAGCATGAAGACATGATTGACAAGATTTAGGAGTTTAAGCTTAACTTATTGTTTAAAGATTGCTGGTTCTTTTACTTTCCTAAAACTTTTTTTAGTGGATGTTAAGACAGTAGTAAATCATATTTATTAATATGGAGGATATGAAATTGTTGAGTGAGTGAATTATGATTTATTTATTTTGCAGTGCAAGAGAAGAAACATTAGCAATACTCCATAAGTGAAAAAGTGTTAGGCGAGATTCAGGTTTATTTTTCTCAGACCATTTGCTCATACCTGCTTGTTGGGGTGAACAAAAATTGTGTAAAAGGATAATGTTCAGGATTGTGTAAAAGTATAAGACAATTTGCTCTTATATTGCAAGTTGAGGTGCAAGACTGCAGCTAATATGACTTTTGAGTTCCACTTTTATCAACTAAATGAGTCTTCCTTTGATTCACAAGGCTGCCATTTGCTTAATTATATCATCTTTTTGTTCGGTTTAATTTTTGAGACAAATGCAGAGTGTAACCTGAGGGGCTTTCGAAATTCATAATATATTTGTTTACAATTCTTCAAACTGATAGTTCTAGTACCTTTTCTGATACACAAGTAGAAGTTTTGTAGAGATACTTAAAAAGCGTGCAATTTATTTAAAGTACACGCTCAAAATGCTGAACCAGGAGTTGATACAAAACAATAACTGAGCATAACGTTGGATTCACGGGTTCAAATCTCGACAAGTTTGATGGCTCGAGATTAAGCTGGTGCACGGTGGCTAGCAAATCTCTAGGGGTACCTGCTACAAATTTGTATCATCTCTTATTTATACATTACTACATCCTTTTCCAGTAATTTTCGGCCGTGTTGAAACTCATGTTCAACTTTAAAAAAAATTCAATCCTCTGCTGAATGTTTTGGGATGATATAACCATTTTATTTAACTGGAACTTGGCAACTACACAGTAGTAGTGTACCTTATGCTGCCAGTTCAAAAAAATCAGACCCTCCAAATGATTGATACCAATTGAAATGTAGAACATAGATTATATGTGAAAAAGAAAAATATGTTGGTAAAAGAAATTGATTATCAGTGACAAGCAAAAGAACTACAATGCTTTGTTCATCAGCTTAACAAAATTCTATTTTATGCGTAATATTGCTTTCATGAACAAGAATGGCCAACTCGACAGAAGTGTGCATCCACCCAAAAGATGAATATGACCAACTCTTCAGGTTAAAAACGATTTGCAGAAGAACCAATAATATCATATCCATGACTTCATTTTCAAATGTCTCCAATGAACTAAGCTTACATTCCAGACAGAGACCAAAACATGTACTTTCATACTTCTGTCTCCTATGGACTAAGCTTACATTGCAGAGATAGACCAAAACATGTTCTTCTTTCTTACATCGCAGGATTTATTTTCCGTCACACTAATAATCCATATCATCCATATTTGGCATGCGTCCCATTGATTGGGTGCCCTTTACCTCTTCTGCATTCTCTACAACTGTTGCTTCTGTGGTTGTCAACAATAAAGAGACACTGCAAATGCAGACCAGAACTTGGTATCAATTTCAGTGGTTAACAAACAAATTACACTGCGTGAGACTAAATAAATGGAAAAAATAGAGTCAAAACTTTACCTGGCAGCATCTACTAAGGCAGTTCGGATTACTTTTAATGGATCTATAATTCCTGCCTTCACCATATCAACATAGTCACCTGAAAGAAAATATCGGTGAGAAACAGAATAATTCGGTATCAAATTTGGTGTTAATCATCATGTGAGGACTATATCGTAAGTTTCTTGTAATGATGTGAAGCTGAGTGGTTGATTGGGAAACAGAACGCAAGGCAACTAAGAGTGTCAATGTTCACTATAACAGATATCTACCTAGAAATTAATAAATTTGAATGGTTCTCCCATCCTGCATGATACCGAAATATTATCCAAAACTCTAGAACAAAGTGATTTATCGGATACCAGCTCTTCCTATTTACATTTTGGCTCTGATCAATTTATAGCCTATACAAATGATTTTAACCTTCCCAATGCTCGATTACATTGGATCTCTCTCGGTGCCATAGTGCAGGATGGGAAATGAAAGCAACACATATAATGGCTTCCAACTTTTAAAACTTAACAAGATTTCAGTTGGTTTAACAGGGATCAAAATAAAGTATTTAGCCAAAGACAAACATCATATCAAAATGTTAAAAAATGTAAAACACACTGAGTCTGTCACTATTGATTACAGTGGTCCGCAATATCTTTTTGAAAGAGGATACAGTGACATAGTTATGCCCACGAGATAAAAACATAATCCAACAATATAGCTGTTACAATCCACATTGATGATGAAGCTGACCGTAACACTATTTTTTTTTTTCGCAAAAAACCTCTACATTACATGGAGAATTTGAAGAAAAAGAGATGCAGAAAGTAACTCTTAATATAGACAAGATAAGGATAGCAACCTGGTAAGCCCAAACTACAATATTGACCAAAAAAAACTATAGTATCAACTATACAACAGTTACAGTTCTCTAAAAGGATTAAGCAATGGTTACAGTAAGATAAAGAACATCATCATTGAAACTTTTCTCCCATAAAAATGGGATCAATTACGGAACACAACTATTGAGTACGTCCTGTCGACTAAAATCTAAATCTGAGTGCCAACATGATATCAACCCTCTTAAGTGATAGCAAACTCTGACCAAGCAAGCTGTCTCGACAAGAATTGGGCTTGCTGTATATATAAGACTAGTTGGCGGATATGAAACGCTAACTTATTGATTATGCAATATAAGCTCATGCAACCAACGAGCATCCTCCACCATACTATATTGTCCAGTTTCTATAAAGGCTTTCAAACAAACAAAAGACCAGTTAAAAAAACTCTTCTTTAGAAAAGGCCTTTGTGACAAAATACAACAGGGATATCCTAGACATTATAGTGTGAATAAGAAACTCTTATACCAAAAGGCATAAGAAATATTAAAAGAAAAAATTATAAATTCAGGAAGTTGTTCTAAAAAAGACCATTATAAAAAAGAAGACAATTATTATAAAAACCCTAAATATCAAACTAAACCTCGACAAAACATATCTAGAAAAAATTGCAAATGTTTCATATGCCAGGAAGTTGGCCACTATGCAAATGAATGTCCTAAAAGAAAAACTACAAATGAAATCATTCTTCTAAAATCGAATTATAAGAATATGATCTCGATATGCAATATATGCTCATGCAACCAAGGAGAAGCCTCCAAAACTCTCCCTGACTGAGTCTAGAAGGTGGAAGAGAGAGGATTTCTATATCTTATCCGGTCGTCTCGAAGACAGAATCAACAAAAAAAAAAAGCAAAAAAAAAAAAAAAAACACATCAGAAAGATAATCATCAGGGCCGGCCTTGGTCCAGGACAGCCAGGGCGACCGTCCATGGCCCCATGGGCCAGTAGGGCCCAATTTTTTTTTTTCCAATTTAAATATATAATAATTTTGTACTGAAAATAGAACGAGTATGTATCATGGGCCATTCTTATCACAAAGAAATTGTAGTGTAGTGGTTATTATGTTAGACGCACCACAAGAGGTTCCTAGTTCAAATCTTGGTGGAGACATTTTTATTTCACTTTTGTTTCATTCTTTTTTACATTATGTATGGGGGCCTCATTTTGAAAGTTCGTCTCGGGCCCCCATGAGCTCAGGGCCGGTTCTGATAATCATCATCATCATCCAAACCTTCTCCAATTGATGATAGGGGCGGCTATGGAGCATAAAAAAGCTCCATACAATATTTGACAAAGTTATATAACCGATTGTCAAACTGACGTCAACCTCTATGTTGGTGCCAAATTCCTAGCCAAAATAGCTATGTGCATGAGAGAGTCGTGCCATAAAACCTTGGTGGCCAATTAGAAGGTAGTAGACCTACCTTTTGTATACATCAGAAAGATGTGTCAACCTTTGGTATTTGACAGCAATCTTACGTACCCATTTATGAAATGATTAATAAATACAGACATACCTTTGGCAGCATCATAACCCAAACTAGGATTCTCTTGTTCTAGTAGTTTGCCAACCACCACTGAGCCATCAACACCAGCATTTGTGGCAATAGTATAAACAGGTGCCTACATGGAACCAACCTTCGTTGTTAAACACCACTCATAGCAGGAAAATAAACCAATCATCATGCAGGTATTTACCTTTAGAGCATTTTGGATAATTTGGATGCCTATCTTCTCATCACTATTTGACGTTTGAATTTTATCCAACTCCCTTGCAGCATATAAGAGAGCAACACCACCACCTACACAAACAAGGTTGTAAGGTAAAATAAAACCAACAAGGTAACAAGAAACAGTAAGCAACCGTGAGAGTACCTGGCACAATACCCTCTTCCACGGCGGCTCTTGCTGCATTCAGGGCATCTGTAACTCTATCCTTTTTCTCACCAACTTCCACATCACTAACTCCACCAACCTGTGTATGCATAGAGATATGGATGATTTTTGCATATCCAAACACAGAAAAACCATTATTGAAGTCCATGAAGACAAAAAATAGACCTTTAGAACAGCTACACCTCTTGAAAGTTTTGATAACCTTTCTTGTGCTTTCTCCTTGTCAAACATAGCTGTGCTTCCCTCAATGGATGTTTTAAGCTGCAGCATCAGCATTTTTATTTAAGCACTCAATTCAAATTAATCCAGGCCCTGCTCACGCATAGTATGCCTCTAGAGCTCTACTTCACAACAACATTGGCAGTTACCAAACAGGAGAAGAGTACTTCATAATATATTAATTTCTAAATATGAAAAACAAAAGACAACCAGCCAAACATTCTAGAATCCTCGATATAAAACACTTCATAATCAAGAAATCCTCAAGCTAAAGCCGTCAAATCAGGTTTGAATGAATGAGCATGACAACTACATAGCATCCAATTGAAAATAAGATGTCCAAAAAAAAAAAAATCAAATGGTTTCAACATGTGCAATGAAGAGAATTGATGAACCGGTTAGAGGGGGGGGGGGGGGGGGGGGGGGGGGGGGGGGGGGGGGGTGGGTGGAGGTTGGGGGCGCATAGATCTGTTGAAGAGCTGCTAGGACTAGTGGTTAACCAAAGGAACGTGGATTTGAGGAAATGGAAAAGGCTATTGTAGTTTCAAATGTTACAAAGGAGATGGGCCTTATATGGAGCTGAATGGAGGACCATGATTTATAAAGCTGCCATAAAGATTTGAGAGGAAAAGGTTCATACTTCATACATCCAGAGGACCAGAGTAGAAGGTGGCACATATATTAACGATGAACTGAAGCAGATACAAATTATCGAGCACCTATCTCCAAGTGTACTCTTGGAATTCACAAAGGAAAATGCTAAGTTTACAACCAAATGCTTACAACCTCTACCCCCCCCCCCCCCCCCCCCCCCAACCCCCCTGTATATGGGTCCCACCCAGCCCCACCTCTCCCCTCCCTCTTCCAATGGAAGCTGGCCACGTGGTGGTTTGTAGGAAGGTTGTAAGCATTTAGTTGTAGGCATAGTCTTGCCCATTCACAAAGTCATCCTTCAGTCCACAATGAAATAAATGAGGTCGCCCACAAAAAAATATATAGCTCAAATGAAATAATAAGGAACTACTGGCTCATATGAACCTTTATACTATTCCCTTTCAGGCGCTCATATAACAACAGCAATAACAGACGTTTTCACCCCCATTGCATGAAATCACAGACCATGCAATCCTTCCAGGTTGTAGTACAGTAACAGCAGCAACTGTTGGGTCAACTCTTACATTTGATCAATTATCATAAAGCTTCAAATAACATGGAAGTAATGTAAAAAAAGGATAAGGGTTTTATGTCCATATAGCCTAACATCTACTGGATAAGTAACAAAGTATTACCTTATACTCTATATCATCTTATATAATCAATGTCTGCAGAATTCTTATGATGCTTGCACCTCGAGCTTTTGTGGCACTTGACAGAAATAAACAACTTCGGCCTGGCATCTCTGGTTCCCACACGGATTCCCGTGACATAATTTACATTTGCTTACTCAGGTAAAATAATCACTTCTATACTAGTGTATGAACTCTGGAGCAAAATATATGTCTATTAAGTGTCATACTTGGAACAAATAAACATGGTTGAGATTACCCGTTTTCACTCTCTTTACTCATACAGGCTTACACATAGAGATCCATTTTTTTGTGACGGGGTTTGCTTGTGGGGAAATTACATGGATATGATTAACTTCATAAAATCCATATGATTTTCCTTCTTATATGATTAGGATTAATATACTTGTTCTTTTGTATTCTCTATCGATTTTACTTAACACATGGTTGAGCTTCCGTTGATGTGAACCACCGAATTCTTGTTGAGATAATAGGAAGAAATACGTGCCAGAGACGCGTGCAGGAAAATAAAATAAAGAAATAAAGGGGGGTAACATACAAAAGCAGCAACTACAAAGAACTTGCAAGTATCCTTAGCAAGGAAAAAGTCATGTTATAAATTTCGCTAGGCGGGTTCGGTGCGCCAAAGGAGCGCCTAGGCGGCCGAACTGATTTTTTTTATTTATGTTTTTACCAAGGTTCAAAGTATCGGTATCGGAATCGGACCATTCCTATGAGTATCGGGATCGGCGGTATCGGTAGTATCGGCAGTTTCGGATTGGAGTATCGGATTTTTTGGTATCGGAAAGCAAACAACTATTAGTAAATTATTAACATTTTAGATAATATATTTTATACAATTATGCATAATTTAAAATATTTTCAGTATTGTTTCTTAGTATTTTTGATATTGAATGAAATAGTAGTCATCCTTGTCGATTGATTTATATGCGATAGATAAGTTTTCCTCTTTTATATGTTTTTATAACCTTATTATGCTTTTACATTCTTTCTAATTGGTCTTTTTAATTCAAATTTTTTTGCCAAATTGACTGGAAAAGAGATCTCTAATGTCGGTATCGGTCGGTATCGGGTATCGGTCGGTATCGGATCGGGACATGCCAAACTGTATCGGTATCGGCCGTATCGGATCGGTATCGGCCGATACTTTAAACTATGGTTTTTACATGTAATAGAGATAAATATATTGGATATTACTACTTACAAAAAAGTTTATTTGTCTTTTTGGCTAGCGGGGGAGTTTAAGTCATGTACTGTGTGGTGGGGGTTGGTGGGGGTTCGAATCCAGGTTTAGTTTTATTTTATTTTTTTGGGAACTCCACCCTAACCCCACCCTAACAAATAAAAGGGGGAGGAGAGGAGAGAGAGGTTCAGCCACCGCCTCCATCTCTCCTCTCCTCTCCTCTCCAATCTCTTTAGTGGCAAAGAAGAAGAAAAGCAACAGCAACAGCAACAGCAACAACAACAACAACAACAACAACAACATAGATCCGGTAAGTTTTTTTTTTTGAATTTTTTTTTTAAATTTCAATCGGCCGAATCGTCCACCTACAGCCTAGGGCCGAAACCCGCCTAGGAGGCTTCTGGTGCAGCCGGTGGCCGCCTAGCGCCTAGGCCGCAATTTAGAACCAAGGTTCAAAGTATCGGTATCGGAATCGGTATCGGACCATTCCTATGAGTATCGGGATCGGCGGTATCGGTAATATCGGCGGTTTCGGATCGGAGTATCGGATTTTTTGGTATCGGAAAGCAAACAACTATTAGTAAATTATTAACATTTTAGAGAATATATTTTATACAATTATGCATAATTTAAAGTATTTTCAGTATTGTTTCTTAGTATTTTTGATATTGAATGAAATAGTAGTCATCCTTGTCGATTGATTTATATGCGATAGATAAGTTTTCCTCTTTTATATGTTTTTACAACCTTATTATGCTTTTACATCCTTTCTAATTGGTCTTTTTAATTCAAATTTTTTTGCCGAATTGACTGGAAAAGAGACCTCTAATGTCGGTATCGGTCAGTATCGGGTATCGGTCGGTATCGGATCGGGACATGCCAAACTGTATCGGTATCGGCCGTATCGGATCGGTATCGGCCGATACTTTAAACTATGTTTAGAACACTAAAAAGTATAAGAAGACAAGTCAACACCATTAATGTCATTGAGGCTGAGCATTAAACTTATGTCATTTGCATTAAGGTCATTGTTTATATGACTATGCATTCTTACTGACAAAAGACTACCTCCTCTTGTCAAGAAATGTGAAGGTCTCACAGCTGGGACCCCTTTATTGGATATAAAGCATCAACTCCTTTAGCTCCTTCATCAGTTTCATCTTACTCCTTGCTATGTCTTTCTCACACTTTTCGTGATGCTTCAACCATTTCTATCCTCCCCACAAAGAATCCAACGTGACCCAGCATCTCTGGTTCTTCCAGATAGATTCCTGTTAGATTTCTTGTTGACTGCTGTTCATACTTCATATAGGTTTTACTCGCTTCTTTTGCAACAGTTGCTGATAGACTTCTTTGCTTATGAGCTCCAACTGCAATACAAAGCAATAACTTGCAGGGCCAAAGAAGCAGATTCCAATGATGTAAGCAACCAAATTACAGGTCAAAGTCCCTGTAACTATAGGATTATATTCGGTACAAATGATGTTCGACCTGAGGTACTGTTACAACCCAGGTATAACACAGAAAATAGATGAGTTGATGAAACTTCTCGTTACAGTTGTACACACAGATCCACATGGTTTCTGCATGTGCAACACAGAAAGTTTAACAAAAAAAAATTATAATTGACTTCAGGTAAAGCATGTAAAGTCATAGTTGCACAACTTGTCCATTAAGATACCTCACCATCTTAGATATCCTCTAATGGCTTTGTTCAAAATATCTGCAGTAAGGACTACCTTCTGGCATCTTCAGGTTAAAAGGCTTCTTTTTATTAGCAGTAGGTACACATTTTTAACTTGTATATCGAAAATACATCTTCCACTTAATTCCCGTGAAATGAATATTTTTACCCTATCATTGTGAACTTTCTCAGAAATCGTTTTACCACCTCAACTTTAGAAACATAACACAAGCCCTCCCTGGGCTATCGTTGTATGACAGTTCCCGCTTCTTCGTTTAAAAGCCTAGAATGTAGATGGCTAGCTAAACCACGAAATATATAACCATTTCATCTCATTTCATAAGCTTTGGTATTTCCGAAGGATATCTTAATTTGAATTAAATAATTCATCAAATTTCGGTCAGTTCTCTTGCACAAGTAGTTAGGAAATAATAACAAGTAAACATATGTGAAACACAACATAGTATAATCATTACATCAACAATGTAATTTGGCTTACCTGCTCGCATCTCTCTTCAATTAGCTTTTTGTCACCACCACCATGCAAAACAATAGTATCATCTAGAGACACAGTGACCTGTACAAAGAAAAGTTAGCAGAATGGAAGCAATGTATTTAAAATAAATATGCAAATATAACTAACCTTTCTAGCAGTACCAAGCATTTCTAATTGGACTTTCTCGAGAGTGAGTCCATGATCTTCCGTGATAACCTATTAATTATAAATGCCGAATTAACACAAACTGAAGATACAGTTCCAGCTCCAAGAAAAGAGGCATGATTTTGTGGGAAACAAACATCCTTCAAGCAAACCACCATAAAAAAACTTCTAAATGAACATTTTTATCTAACCTCACCCCCAGTAAGAATTGCAAGATCCTCTAGATTAGTTCTTCTGCTTTCACCAAAACCAGGAGCTTTAATGGCACAGACCTACAAGGAAAGAATAAATAATAATAAAATTATATTTTAAAGATTCCGAATGGTAACAACCCAAAAGGATGTAAAACATGCAAATGAGACTTGTGACCTAAATTGATAGATTTTATGCATAAACCTTACCCATATATTGTGTTTATTTCCATCAGCCATACTATAGAACTTTGGGAGAAAGTTACTGAGCAAAGATTAAGAAATTAAACTGCATGAAGATTAGTGCAAATTTTCGAGAGACAAGAAGGATTGGCAAATGGTTTTTATTGACTTGAAAGAATTATGATAAAGAGTACCTAGAAAGATTAACGTGTTGTGTTTTGGAGATGAAACAAAGATTAACGTGTTGTGTTTTGGAGATGAAACAAATCTCTAACATCTATATGGAGATTGTAAAAGATATGTAAGATGGAGTTATGACTATTGTGCAAACAATTGGAGGAGATACCATCCCATTTCCATCACCATTGGCTTACACCAAGAATCGACATTAAGTTCGTACCACCATGCACTAGTTATCAACACACGAGACAAGTTACGATGGTGTATGTATGTTATGTGTTGATGATATTGTGTTAGTTGATGAGAATAGAGTTTAGACAAGTGATGACCTTTATTGCGGAAAGAAACTTTGGATTTGAAAGGTTTTAGTTTTAAGATCAGTAGGACGAGACATTATGAACTGTAGCTTCAACAAAATTCAAAAAAGATATGTTTGAGTACTCCATATGGACCATATATTTGGGGTAAGAAATACCTAAGACTAAAAGTTTTTTGGTATTCACAGAATTAAGGTATGGTAGTTGTAGTGGAGTACTTTGTGATCATAGATACCCTCGAAGAAATTCTATAAGACAACTCTAGCAACCATTTATGGATCGTAGTATATGAAATATGACTACAATATGAATATAGCTGACATGAGAATGCTAATATGGATGAGAGACAATACACTGAGAAAAGAGTATATTCATGGGAAGTTGGAGGTGGTGCCGATAAGGATAAGATGAGATATCATGTCAGATGGTTTGGGCATGTGCAAAAGGAGACCAATGATCCACCGGGGAGTGATAAGATTTAGTTATCAAGGACCCACTAGAAGTAGAGATAGGCCTAAGCAAACTTGGATTGAGATTGCAAAAAAGGATATGATATTTGCTAATGTTACAGAGTACATGGATCTTAATAGAGCTGATTGGTATAAATGGTTCAAATAGCTGACACCACATAAAGGCTTTGTTGATGTTGTTGATGTTGTTGTTGAAATCTTGCACAGATATAGCCTTATTATCTCATGTGTAACAAATGAAATAC
Organism: Iris macrosiphon; assembly: GCA_036927795.1. Classification (NCBI taxonomy): domain Eukaryota; kingdom Viridiplantae; phylum Streptophyta; class Magnoliopsida; order Asparagales; family Iridaceae; genus Iris; species Iris macrosiphon. Next base: position 185,515,465 of record JAYESA010000012.1, read on the forward strand.
TCATAATGGTTCAATGCAACACTCAGGCATTACCGATTCAGCATATAGACAATAGAGAAAAAGTTACCTTAATACCACCGCGATGTTTGTTCAGTACAAGCATTGCTAGAGCATCACCTTCTATGTCCTCGGCCACGAGAAGAAGAGCTCTGTTTTGCTGCACGGGTTAATAAATCTTTAATCTTGAATCTCTACAAGTTCACCAGACCCGCCGTTCACATGACAAATAAGACCAAGAAAAACATATGGTTGCCATTACCTTTAAAGCAAGCTCCAATATTCTGACAAGAGAATTCATGTCTGAGATCTTCTTGCTATAAATAAGGATTAGTGGATTGTTAAGTTCCTGGAGGAAAAAAAAAACAAATAAATACATACAAAGAGAATAAAATATGCAAGATTAAACATAGTTGTAACATGTGTACATTGTAACACTGAAAATCAGCTTAAAGGCACTAAAAATATATTTCTGGAAATTTCCCATCCAAGAAAAAGAATAGTAACAAAAAACTAAACTGCGGAGAGAGTTATTTTAGCCCTTAAGTACATGAGTAGGATCAGCATGATAATAGAAGAAAATTAAGCCATGCAATCTGTTAAACAAACTCACACATTTCTTGGTCTTTTGATCTGTAATAAAGTAGGGTGATATGTAACCCCTAGCTAACTTCATTCCCTCCACCACTTCAAGCTCATTGTGTAATGTATTTCCATCCTGCAAAATATACCAAAAGTCAAATAAAAAAAATTCAGTTAAACTGCATGTACACAAAAGTATGACTTTGAACAGTTGGGAAGCACTTACGGCAACAGTAATGACTCCTTCCTTTCCAACTTTCTCCATTGCCCTTGCAATGAGCTCCCCTATCTCTCTATCACTATTTGCAGAAATAGTTGCCACCTGTTTCAATTCAAATACATTTAAAGCTAACAACAATAGTAAATGCAGTAAAGGAAAGACTATTCTGCCAAAAACCAAATGTCAAGAAGAAAGGCAAGAAATTCAAAAGATGGCTCAAAAGAGGACTTTTTACCGAGGGCAGGTTCCTAGGAACCATCTCAGCCTTTTTATACTCAACCTTGGGGAGTAGAAATTATTCATTGGGACGGGGTTCACCACGTGGCAGTGGTGAGCCTTGAGTCTCACCCAATAGTGCAATGACACATCATGCTCTATTTTCCCTCTAATTTAGCCTTAGTGGTGTGTCATGGCACTATTGGAGGAGACTCAGGGCTCACCACTGCCACGTGGTGAGCCCGTCCCACTGAATAATTTCTCCTTAGGATGGGGCTCTAATTTTACATGCAGAGGGCAGGTTCCTAGGTACCCTCTCAGTCTGCTTATAGTTAATCTTGGGCTGGGGCTCCAGTTTTACAGGCCATACAGAACCAAAATGTAAAAAAGTAGTACCATCAAAATAAATCATCATTGTCATAAACTATCCATGCAAACAAGTAAACTAGCAAAGATCCCATTGTTTGAGAAGTGCCAATACTACTGTGAACCAAGTAATATAATATCATGGCCAAAATTAAATACTGAAAACAGGAAATGGAGAACTAAAACTAAGAAATGACAATGGCATGAATAAGTTATGGTGTAGCAACCTGAGTGATTTCTTCTGGCTTACTTATCATCCATGCTTTACTTTTCAAATGAGAGACAACAGCATCTACAGCCTTATTTATACCATTGCGCAAGTCCATAACATTAACTCCGGCAGCCACAGACTTACAACCTTCACTGAGTATTGCTTGGGTCAGTACAGTTGCACAAGTAGTACCTGTAACGAAACAAAACACTTGGTAAGTGTAGTAGTGTATTGTATACTATAACAACAGTCTTCACACAAACATAAACAAAAGTGGTGAACATGATTCTGTTGGTTTTTACACAGATGCCACACACACAACATGCACACACACACAATATGTATATATATGACTGGTCCACAGTTTGATAGAATGTGGAGCCTGCATTTTATACTATGATTTGCTTCTAAAAATAAGATTTATACCATGCATCGTGATATTCATATTACAAAGAATGTATGTTTCAAACTTCATGCAATTTGAAATCTCTAATCCCCGACTAATGGTCTTATTTGTTCTGTTGTTTAAAATCGTTAAACTGAGTCTTACTTGACCGATGGGTTAAAGATTTCAAAATTGCGTGAAAATTTAATCCATACATGGTCCTCATTTTCTTTGAGGACCAGCCTGCATAACCCCATATAACCAAAGACATGGTTATATGGGGATGTGTGTGTGTGTGTGTGATAATTGTCTTTGGTTAGAATATATGAAAACCTCGCTATGTTTACTAGCTTCTTTGGGTATAGTAAAACCGTAAAATGTAAAACTAGTTCTTTCTGATCAGACTATGAAAGCCCACATCTAACTCAGTCACAAATTTGCTTGAGATCTGCATATATGATTAGGCACGTCCTCAAGAAGAGGAGAATACTACACGATAGTATATAGGTAAATTGCGTTCACTTATCCGTGCAATGTTGTATATTTGCATTATGCATAGTATGTTGTAAACTAAACTTTGCATTCAGTTTAGCTGATTACGTTTTTCTCATCACATAAATATAACTTCTTATTAAAATTATGGGAACAATGGGTGTGTTTCTCTATAATTTGTGGTGTACTTGCATAGTTTAGTTTTCTACGTGTAACAACAACGGTTAAATTTGTGATTTCTAATTCTCAAATTTGTTTTTAAGTGGTATATAATTTTTGTAATAACTTTAAATTTAGGACAGATCAGTGTAGAAAATATGTATATAGTCCTCTGTTGATATGGTATGTTGGGTGTCATATTTAAGTATAGTATAAGCACATGGGAATATCCTGAGGACATATTTGGAATGCCAGAATATGTCACAGGATATTCCATTATGAGATTATTGTCATAATGATTGAGATCATTGTATTAATGACTGTAAGGCTATATAATGTCAATGAGACAATCAATAAAATAATCAACTAATTTCAACATGGTATCAGAGCCAAGTTTCCACAAACCCTAGCTGTCACCAAGCTTCCACAAACCCACAGGAGGATTTCCTAGATCTCCTCCACCGAACTCTTCCACGCCCCCTCCCCTTCTTCCCTTCTCCGCCCTTCGCAGGCCGCCCTTCGCTGTTGATGTCCCGTCCCGCTACTGCTGCGGCTACTACTGCTGCTGCGACTGCTGCTGCTGCTGCGGCTGCTGCGACTGCTGCTGCTGCGACGGCGGCTGTGACATGTGTGTTGTCGCCTCCTCCGCACCAGCACGAGACAACGCCTAATAGGGATGCCTAGATTTGAAAAAAGGGAGGACATGTTCGGATCTAGGAGCGGACGATGAAGACGAGCGTGAGTCGTGGAGCGGACGTGACGTGATTGGATATACAACGCATCAATGGAGGAGAACATCAAGAAGATAGATTCTGCAGAGGTGGCGACGTTGATGAAGTTGTTGACGATGTCGGCTGGTGAGAACACGACACGAACGTCGCCGGAGTTGAAGCTTCCCTCCATCGATCTGAAATTAGATGGACCACCCACCTATCTGAGTTGGTCACGGCGGGTGAGAAGAACCCTCGCAGGAAAAAACATGGAGGGGTTCCTGACGGGTGAGACGACAGAGCCGAACGAGGGCTCAACAGGACGCGATGAGTGGAAGTCCACTCATATGGTGATCTACATCTGGCTTCTCAACTCCTTAGTCCAGTCTATTGCCGCCACAGTAGACGGTATTGAGATGGTGAAAGATGTGTGGGAGTAGGGGTGAGCATCGGTGCGGTTCGGTCCAAACCGGACCGAAATTTTCAAAACCGAACAAAAACCGGACCGACATAGTGAAGAACCGAACCGAACCGAAATATTTCAAAACCGAATTAAACCGAACCGAAATAGTACGGTTCGGTTATTCCGGTTATTCGGTTCATGGGCCTTGTGTGTAATGGGCCGGGAAGGTTCATTTTACAACGAACAAAATGGCCGAATTGAACGGCCCAACAAATAAAATTATCCTTGGCCCATCCAATATATTGTTGAATGGCCCATTTTACAACAAATAACATCAAAGACAACCTGGACAATCAAATATACAAACCAAATTTCATTTAAAAAAAAATTAAAAATGAAATGCAGTCACAGACTCACACAAAGTGCCAGACTGCCAGTATTGATATTGTACAAAAAAATTAAAAATGTACACAAAACAAATAAAATCTTGTTTCCCGATATCAAAATTTATCGGTTCTCCTATTCTCAAGCCATCAAACTGTATAAGTTTCCAGATATCAAACTGTATCAGTTCTCCTAGATTAAAAAATTACAACAATGAAATGCAGCTGAGATTTAATTCCTGTCCTCCAATTTCAAACTGGTGCTCATCTCAGTGAATCTCATATCTTCCCCTGGAGGACCTGGACAACAACATCAAAAGAAGATGAAGAAAACTAAATTGTGGCTCAGATAAGGCTCATTTTTGCATCATTGTTTGATGCCATGTAGTATCAGTTCTCCTATTCTCAAGCCATCATCATCATTGCCACTTTATCATGTAATATGTTAGTAAATTTCTCAAGAAAAGAGTAAATAAACTAGCATCGTAGATTTAACAAATGGCTGCATTTTATGCCACGCCATTGTAAATAAACTAGCATCATAGATTTACCAAATGGCTGCATTTTATGCCACGCCATTGTAAATAAACTAGCATCATAGATTTACCAAATGGCTGCATTTTATGCCACGCCATTGTCTGTCGCCAATGGCTGGATTTTATGCCTGGCCAGTAACTAACAGCAAGTCAGCAAGTAACAGGTAGGAGATATTATATAACAAGCAATAACAGCAGTCAGAAGCAGCAGTAACTAACAGCAAGACAGCAAGTAACAGGTAGTATATATTATATAACAAGCAATAACAGCAGTCACAGCAGAAGCAGCAACTAACAGCAAGTCAGCAAAGTAATAGTTAGTATATATTATATAACAAGCAATAACAGCAGTGAGCAGAAGCAGCAACTAACAGCTGTTCAGCAAAGATGCGAACAGCAAGAAAAAAGCAGCAGTAACCAAGTTTCCAAGTTTCCAACTAAAAGTTTGTGTTCCCAAAGATCAGCAAAAAAATAGCAGCAGAAAATAGCAAGTCAGCAAAGATGAGAACAGCAAGAAAAATATTACACATTGTCTTCCAAGTTTCCAACTAAAAGTTTGTGTTCCCAAATATCCCTCCAAAAGTCCTAATTTAAAGACCAGAATTAATCAAACCTCGCTTGTTGACGTTGATATTGATTCCACCGTCAACTGACCCAAATCTAAATGAAAAAGTTAAAACAATTAAGAAGTTAAAACACACAATAATAGATACACTAGAAAAAAATTCATGCTAAATAATAAAAAAATTACCCATTTCAACTTTATACACGTCTTCAAACTCCTCTTCAACAATAGATACTATAGGTCGATCAGAAGGCCTACGTAACCAATCTTGACAACAAATTAGAGCTTGAACTATTTTTGGAGTCAAGGAGCTCCTATATGAATCAAGCACACGACCACCCGTACTAAAAGCGGACTCGGACGCCACGGTAGATATGGGAACGGCCAACACATCCCGAGCCATCTTCGAAAGGATCGGAAAACGGGGAGAATTAAGCTTCCACCATCCCAAAATATTAAACTCATCACTCTCATCATCATCATCATCTACCGTGCTCTCATCTAAATATCGATCAAACTCCGATTTAGTATCACCACCACCCAATTCCATCTTATGTTTCTTGAATTGAGCTTTCATAAACTTCTTCAATTGCAAGTTGTGCACCGGTTGATTTGCACAAGAAGGTTCAACTCTTTCACTATTAGTAGCAACACCACTACTTTGAGAAGAGCTTATGTTTTTGTACTCATTGAACATGGAGTAGGCAACACTTTTTACTTTCTTTTTCATGGAATCGCTCTTCTCCGGTCCATAGAGATGATCAAGAGCATATTCCACGTATTCCAATTTATGTCGAGGATCTAGAATTGGTGCAATAAATATCACCATATTCATTTTCTCAATGTCCCCCCAATACTTTTGATATTTTTCTCTCATTTTGTCGGCCATGAGAGATAACTCAAAGTCCTCACTCTCCCTTGAAGTACGCAAAAGAATATCAATGGATGTGATTTCGTCAAAGAAATTATTGCAAGTGACATATAAGGATCCCGAGATACGCAAAGTTAGTTCATAAAAGTGTTCTAAGAAAGTGCACATTCTTCTTGCATTAGCCCAATCGTCCTCGGTAGGAAACCCACCATTCTCTGCTAGTTCTAGTTTGAACCATGGATCTTGTCCGGCGAATCTCTCAAAAGCACTTTCAAACTTTTGCGCCGTGTTCAACATCAAAAATGTAGAGTTCCAACGGGTGCTCACATCAAGACACAACATTTTTTTGCTTTGTATCTTTTCGGCTTCAACACACTCCTTGAACTTTTGAAATCGACTAGGAGAATGTCTCACATATCTCACCGCATTTCGAACACGAGCAACCGATGGTGACATCAATTTTAAGCCGTCAACCACAACTAGATTAATTATATGTGCAATGCATCGCATGTGTAAATATTTGCATTGTAGAATGCCATTTCCCCAATTCTGAATTTTCTTGCTTAAATATGAAATAGCAACATCATTGGAACTCGCATTGTCTACCGTGATAGTGAATATTCTATCAATACCCCACTCTAGCAAGCACTTCTCTACCGCTTTCCCTATGGCCTCACCTTTATGACTTGAAATTGGACAAAAGTTTATAATTTTTTTTTCAACTCCCAATCATCGTTTATATAATGTGCCGTAAGACACATATAATTAATTTTTTGTAACGATGTCCAAGTATCCGTTGTAAGACAAATCATTTGCTTGGACTCTTTCAAATATGTTTTGAACTTACTCTTTTCAATAGAGTAAATATCATAAGAATCCCGAGCCACTGTCCATCTTGACGGAATACGAAAGCTAGGACACGCCACATTAATAAAGTTTTTAAAGCCCTCACACTCCACAAATCGAAAAGGAAGCTCATCAACGATAATCATATGTGTCAAGGCCTTTCTCACCTCGTTTTGATTAAATTTCCAACTTGTTAGTATTTGCTTGCCCTTTGCAATTGTTTGCAAGTTGAGTATTGTTTGACTAGGTTCATGATTCTTTGGATTCAATGGACATGCATTCCAGTGGGTTTTCACACTAGTACTCCCATTTAGCTTACTATGGCAATGGTATTCTTTTCCGCAATGGTTACAACTTGCTTTTGGACGACCATCCGGGTCAAGAAATTTTTTAAAATCTTTCCAATGCGGAGCTCTTTCCTTCGAAGGCTTTCTTGTAACCGGAAGCTTCAAATTTATATTAGATACAGGAAGAGGCTCATTTGTGGCTTGAGAACTAGTTGGTGGTTGATGATCACCTTCTTGCGACATCTAAAACAAAAAATTTGTACTTTGAATATATGAAATATAAATAACAAAATTGAGTCCAAAATTAAGAAATATGCACATTGCATGAATATGAAGTTGTTGCCATTGATTGGGTTGGTGCTACACCTATTGAACATCACACATTTATGAGTAACCTAAGTTACCTATAGCTATGCTACCTAACCCTTGCCCAATTCCAACCTACATAAATAGACCTTAGTCACTACTAGTCCTAAATGCAGTGTCTCAATGTGCCAGGGCAGAATACAGAATTAGATTGCAGATAGGGATAGTCCCATTACAGAGTCACAGAATGCAGAAACAGACTTAGGTTACTCATAACAATGTAGAGTATTGCAGTGTGCAGTATTCACTAATCAAAATGCAGAAACAGTATGTGCATTGTGCACTGTGCTGCTGTGCAGTCACAGAATGCAGAAACAGTATGTGCAGTATTGCAATGTCTTATTAAAATGCATATATAATTTATTTAGAACCAGTACACTATAATTATTAAAATGCATACAATTCAACAATATACAAACAGTTCAAGAAAACACTTCAGAACCAGTACACTAAAATTATTTAGATGCATATATAATTTACAGAACATTTAGATGCATATATAATTCACAAAAAAATTACAATAACAAAAATGAAGCATATCTAATTACTAATTTACATGAACATGTACATGCATATCTAATTTGCACATTTTATCAAAATAACTATACTAATGTAACTGATCTACTCATCTGACAAAAAAAATATTGCTAACAAGATAAATAATAAATAAAGGAAATATATTGCTATAACCAGATTCCAGACTTTAAATATATTTTCATAAATAATAAATGAGAGAAATATATTGCCAGAAATAATAAGATATAAGAAATGTATTACAAGTTACTGATCTACACATTTAATCTAAACATGAAACATTTTATCTAAACATGCATAATAAGAAACAAAAAAAAATGTATAATTATGCTAAATATAATAAGAAACAGAAATAAAAAATGTATAATTATGCTCAACATTTGATCTAAACAGGCTGCATGCATAAGAAACATAAACAGAAATACATTAACTAACATTTCAGAACCAGTACACTAAAATTATTTAGATGCATATATAATTTACAGAACATTTAGATGCATATATAATTCACAAAAAAATTACAATAACAAAAATGAAGCATATCTAATTACTAATTTACAAAAACATGTACATGCATATCTAATTTGCACATTTTATCAAAATAACTATACTAATGTAACTGATCTACTCATCTGACAAAAAAAATATTGCTAACAAGATAAATAATAAATAAAGGAAATATATTGCTATAACCAGATTCCAGACTTTAAATATATTTTCATAAATAATAAATGAGAGAAATATATTGCCAGAAATAATAAGATATAAGAAATGTATTACAAGTTACTGATCTACACATTTAATCTAAACATGAAACATTTTATCTAAACATGCATAATAAGAAACAAAAAAAAATGTATAATTATGCTAAATATAATAAGAAACAGAAATAAAAAATGTATAATTATGCTCAACATTTGATCTAAACAGGCTGCATGCATAAGAAACATAAACAGAAATACATTAACTAACATTTCAGAACCAGTACACTAAAATTATTTAGATGCATATATAATTTACAGAACATTTAGATGCATATATAATTCACAAAAAAATTACAATAACAAAAATGAAGCATATCTAATTACTAATTTACAAGAACATGTACATGCATATCTAATTTGCACATTTTATCAAAATAACTCTACTAATGTAACTGATCTACTCATCTGACAAAAAAAATATTGCTAACAAGATAAATAATAAATAAAGGAAATATATTGCTATAACCAGATTCCAGACTTTAAATATATTTTCATAAATAATAAATGAGAGAAATATATTGCCAGAAATAATAAGATATAAGAAATGTATTACAAGTTACTGATCTACACATTTAATCTAAACATGAAACATTTTATCTAAACATGCATAATAAGAAACAAAAAAAATGTATAATTATGCTAAATATAATAAGAAACAGAAATAAAAAATGTATAATTATGCTAAACATTTGATCTAAACAGGCTGCATGCATAAGAAGCATAAACAGAAATACATTAACTAACATTTGTTTTTTTTAAACATGCTGCATGCATAAGAAACATAAACATAAACATAAACATGCTGCATGCATAAGAAACATAAACAGAAATATTACCTAGCTATATTGCTAAATCCCGACTCCAGAAGTTCAGATCCGTAGATCTGAAAAACAAATTTGAACAAGTTAGGAGAAACAAATAATAAAAAAAATATATATGACAAATATTTAAAAAAATTGTAAAGAAGTGAAGATCCAGACCTTAGAAGTTCAGATCCAGCCTTCAGAACTTCAGATCCAGCCTTCAGAAGTCAGAACTTCAGATCCAGAGAAGAGAGGCGGTGAGAAGAGGCAGGACTATCAGATCCAGCCAGCCGACGGCGGTGAGAAGTCAGAACTTCAGATCCAGTTCAGATCCAGCCAGCCGACGGCGGTGAGTCACAACTTCAGATCCAGTTCAGATCCAGCCAGCCGACGGCGACCAGCGGGGTCCGGAGAAGAGAGGTCAGAGGTGAACTGAGGACTGAGGGAAGGGAGGTGAACTTCAGATCCAGTTCAGATCCAGTTCACCTAGGGTTAGGACTGAGGGAAAGGGAAGGGAAGGGAAGGAGGCTAGGAGCGGAGAGAAAAGAAATGAGCGGAGAGAGAGAGAAACGATATTATATACGTAGGGTTAGGACTGAGGGTATTTTGGTAATCACACTGTGTATATCGGTTTTCGGTTTTTACCCGAAACCGAATTTAAAAACCCGAACCCGAAACCGATAACCGATATTATTGGTTTCTAAACCCGAATCCGACCCGAAATTTTTTTCAACCGAACCGAATTGCCTATCCGGTTCGGCCCGGTTCGGTTTACGGTTTTTAACCGATTTTTGCTCAGCCCTATGTGGGAGAAGTTGAGAAGGACCTATGATGGTGTGGGGAACAACTTACGGGTCTTCCAGATAAAGGGGGAGATTGATGACACCGTACAGGGAGAGAAGACAGTGCAGGAGTATGCCACGGAGTTGGAGCGTCTGTGGTTGGATTATGATCACTCCTCAGATCGGGCGAGCTGCGGGGACCCTAAGTGTAAGGAGAAACAGGTGTGTCTGCAGGAGAGGACGATGAAGTTCCTCAAAGGGCTGACTGCAGCTTTCGCACAGAGGACGGCCCTACTTCTAGCCCAACAAAAGATCCCTAGCCTTGAGGAGGCTATCTCAGCCATGATCCAGGAGGAGACACGCATCAGGCTGCAAGCCGGGACAGGTGGTCCCCCCGAAGCAAAGTCAGCACTAGCGATCACCAGCTCAGGTAACACAGGATCTAAGGGAGAGCCATGGCAGCATAACCGGCAGTGCTACAACTGTGGGGAGATGGGTCATCATCGGTATGCTTGTACCAAACCACCTAGGGAGTGAGATTCAGGTGGTGGACGAGGACCGTTCGGCGGACGAGGACATAATGGAGGACGTGGTCGTGGTCGAGGGGGTAAACGAGACGGCCGAGGAGGTTATCGGGCTCCTGATATCAGAAGGGAACGAAGAAGCTGATGGCACCTTTACTGTGGAGGACCAGGCACTGGGAGACACGAGGAGTAGAACAGAGGAGACGTCCACCTCATTCTTTGTTAGGGGCAACGCTGCCATGTATGCCCATCCATCAGAAGGTACTGACGAATCACTTGCCCTTGCGTCTATCTCTTCCCTTAAATCATCAGACTGGATTATCGACTCGGGAGCATCTCGGCATGTGACGGGGAATGCTAGTGAGTTTTCTTCCTACACTCACCTAGCATCAGCAGACAACATTCAGACAGCTGATGGCACTTTCCAGACAGTGGTCGGTAAGGGTACTGTTAATTGTATAGGTTCAGTAAGATTATCCAATGTTTTACATGCTCCATCCTTTCCAGTCAGTCTCTTGTCCATTAGTTCTATAATCCTCCAACTTAAATGCATTGTTTCTTTTGATATTCCTAAGGTGACCTTCCAGGAGAAAGGGACAGGACGAAGACTTGGGACTGGCACTTGGCATGAGGTACTGTGGTACCTAGATCGAGAAGGACTGGACTCAGCATTGGTATCTATGGCAGAGAAGGCTGGCATGGAAGGACTGCAGCAGAGGACTGAGGATACCTTGATACTCCATCATCGGAGGATGGGACATTCTTCCTTTGATACTTTAAGTAAGTTGTATCCAGAGATTTATGCAAAAACAAATAAAGAGAAATTAGTATGTGATGCGTGCGAGTTAGGAAAACTTACTAGGAGCTCATATGTTGGCACGGGTCACAGGAGCACTTTTGCTTTTGAGGTAGTACATTCTGATGTCTGGGGTCCATGTGCTACTAACACTATGAATGGTTATAAGTACTTTGTTTCTTTCATTGAGTGTGCCTCTCGTGTTACCTGGTTATATTTGATGAAAAATAAGAATGATGTACCTGCTTGTTTTCGGAATTTCCATAAGCATGTCCAGACTCAGTACAAAGCAGTTGTGAAGGTACTGAGGTCTGACAATGGAACGGAGTATACCAACAGGACGCTTGCAGAATACCTGTCAGCACACGGAATACAGCATCAGACCACCTGTGCATACACACCAGCACAAAATGGAGTTGTAGAAAGGAAAAACAGACACCTTCTGGAGGTCGCAAAAAGTATGATGATCGACATGAATGTCCCACAGAGTCTGTGGGGGCATGCGGTGTTGACAGCAGCTCAACTCATCAACAGGATGCCCTCGAAGGTCCTCGGATGGAAGTCCCCATGTGAGGTATTGCAAGGCAATAATAGTGGGATACTCCCACTGAAGGTGTTTGGGTGTGTGTGTTTTGTGAAGGACAACAGGCCATCAGTTGGAAAACTTGACCCTAGAGCGGTCAAATGCATCTTCGTAGGCTACTCGGCGACCCAGAAGGGGTATGTGTGCTGGAGTCCAGTAGAGAAGAAGAAGTTTGTCAGTATGGATGTCCACTTTCGGGAGCATGAGCCATACTACCGCCAGGACGGAACTTCACACAACACGCCTAATACTGCCAGTATTAGGCGAGAGGGGGAGATGGAGAACTTGGTGGTAACCGATTTAGAAGTTTGGCATGGAGGCACGGAGAAGGGACAAGAAGGTGAAGGTGTTAGGCCTACGGCTCAGGAAGAGTTACTTACCTACAGCAGGAGAGAGAAGCAAACTGCAGGACCAGTACCGACAGTGCCAGTGCCAAGTCCCTTGCCTGCGTTCGTCCCAACTCCTGAGGCACCGACACCAACCCCCCTTCAGGTGATACCCCCTCCTTCACAAGATATCATTCCTCCTACTTCTACTCCTCCTACACCACTATCTGTACGGAGGACCACTCGCAGCAATGCAGGAAATCCTCCAAACAGATATGGTTGGGATATTGCTCAGTTTGTTTCTTATGACCATATCCCTTCTTCTCATGGAGCATTTATAGCATCTTTGGATAGTATTACTGTACCTAACAATTGGCAGGTTGCCAAGAACGATCCAAAGTGGAAAGCGGCAATGCACGAGGAGTTGGGAGCTCTGGAGAAGAACCACACTTGGGAGCTTGTGAGACTGCCAGAGGGGAAGAGAGCAGTTGGATGCAAGTGGGTCTTTACCGTGAAGCAGAACCCAGATGGACAGGTTGAGCGCTACAAAGCTCGACTAGTAGCCAAAGGATACAGTCAAACGTACGACATCGACTATGACGAGACCTTTGCACCAGTTGCAAAGATGAGCACTGTCAGGACTCTGATTTCTCTGGCAGCGAATGGTGGATGGAAGCTACACCAACTGGATGTGAAGAATGCGTTTCTTCACGAAGATCTAGTGGATGAGGTGTACATGGAGATACCACCAGGATTTGGCACCAATCAGACAGTAGGCAAGGTCTGCAGGTTGAAGAAGTCCCTCTATGGACTGAAGCAGTCTCCTCGAGCGTGGTTTGACAGATTCAGAAGGGCGATGATAGGGATGGGATATCAGTGTCACGCCCCGATCTCCCGCAGGCAAATCGGCCGTTCCCGCTAGGCGGGAATCACCCTCGCCAACGCTCCCGCGGAACGATCGCTTAACCCATCCGGGCGTGATGCCGCACGGGCGTGAGCCACGCCCGTGCAAGGCCATGGTTCATTGGCTGGCGGCAAGAGTTCTAAGCCACAGAGTCGCACAGATTGTCCGAGTGCAGCGAAGTCATGAACGCATAGGCGATCGGTAACAGGTTCACTGAGTCGATAATATAGCGGAAGCATTGAAACACAAGTTGAAGTAAAGCAAGCTCTTTATTGATATAAACAAGTGTTACAGGCGGCGTATAGCCGAGATTACAAGTCGCTCAAGCCTCTCTCTCTGAAACATAAAGCGTGCCAAGTGGCTACAATTGTGGAATGATTGTAGAGGCGATGTTCAGGCGAGTTCGGGCTATGTTCACAACATTATGTCTTGTATATATGCTTCAGTCCCGGACGCACCGTTGCTTCGGAGTGATGTCCACGCCTTAGCACGCACGTTGGAGGCGTCCGCACCGAACGAGGTTCTCCCGCACCCTGCATACAAACTGGTGGATTATCAGTACATTGAATGCACTGGTGGGGAAGCTACTCGCCCGCTCGACAAATCCAAACATGTAATACAGGTTCCGTGCACAACTATTAGGTTGTCTTTCTAGTTGCCTTAGGATCAGTTTCATGCAAACATTGAATAGCCTAACGTGTCGGGCAGTGCGCCGTGCGATGTTTGAGGAAACACGGCGAGACTTACCAACTTACCATCTCCTTCCCTGTCCAAGGCAAACATTGAGGCAACATGGTTAATTCAAGCACGGCAAGTATAAGCATTCAGGAGGCATAGCATATGCAAACATGAGGGTCGTTATTTTCAGATCGTTCAGGTGTTCAGTTCATTGATGCTATGCAATGACTCGCACGCGGATAGCCGCTAAGCGAGGATGACTTATCTATATGACAAAAGTCGCTGGCGTAGCCATTATGGACGGGTTATGGTCTCGGGACTATGAATGATATGCAACGCAGGTGGCGAGCCTCGCTACATAACACTCCGTCCGTGACTAACGACCATACGAACTCTTCCGCCCGGATCGGATCGGTCCCAGTGCCCCGGTGACCGTCCGCGGAAGCCAAAAATCCTTGTGCACAGGTTGTCCGCGACATGCAGGTCAGGGTCTATCCAAATCCAAAGCTTGACATGATAATCATGGAACACAAACAAACAAACTTATTCTGAACGAGCACATTGCTCCACGAGCTGGGATTTAATCAGTACAAACACGATCCTCGTTCAGATGCACACGAAAGCCATGATTATCATTCAAGTATAATTCACATTCCATATCCATTCTTGCTTGATGCAATCCCCTGGTTCGGGGATTTGCCTTGGGTGACCTAACGGTCCCGGATACTTGCTGGTTCAAATGCACAGAAGGACTATTTGATAGTCTCCTGGCTAACAAGAATGCATGCACATTAAACATTCGAAAGCAGGCAAGCACGTGTTCTAAGGAACATAAGCAGACACGGTTGCTCGGACCCGAAGGTAAGCCGAGATATGAACCCGTTAAGGGACTTAGCATGCGAGGGTCTGAATATAAGCAGTATTTCATTTCCATGTTCTAGCAAGCAATACAGTTGGGATTATTCCCTTAGCTAGGTGCGTTGGATTTATTAGCATGCAGGGGGTGAATCACCTAGCGACTAGCATAAATATTCCAGATTTTATGTGTGCTGGCTAAGCAAAGACAAGTTCACCGTAGCCACCCACCTTAGCGATGATTCGTCTCGGTAGAGCGATACGCCTGAGCGAGCCTCTGAAAGCCTAAGCCGGGATTCCTGTAGGGACAAGTCTGGATATCTTTGCTTCTCATTTGAGGCAAAGCGGGTCGGGACAGTCGCACTATCGCCGTTTGAGACGGCAGTCCGCTTGAGCGGAACGGGGTGTTACAATCAGCAGATCAATGCTGATCATACTGTGTTCTTCCGTCGGAGTGGAGGCCACATCACCATGCTTGCGGTGTATGTGGACGATATGATTATCACAGGAGATGATGAGCAGGAGATCGCCCAACTCAAAGGAAAGCTTGGCAAGGAATTCGAGGTGAAGAATCTCGGCCTTCTTCGGTACTTCCTTGGGATTGAGATTGCTCGAGAAGCAGAGGGTATCGTTCTCTCTCAAAGGAAGTATGCACTGGACCTTCTCACCGAAACTGAGATGCTGGGGTGCAAACCTGCAGCGACACCAATAGATCAGAGGTTCAAGATTGATGCTGAGGCTGGAGAACCAGTTGATCGGGACAGATACCAGAGACTGGTTGGCAAGTTGATCTATTTGAGCCACACACGTCCTGATATCTGCTTTGCAGTAAGTGTGGTGAGCCGCTACATGCATGACCCACGGAAGGGTCATATAGATGCAGTGTACCAGATTCTGAGGTACTTGAAAGGTGCTCCCGGGAAGGGACTAATATTCAGGAAGAACAATCACGTGAGCATCGAGGGCTACTATGATTCTGACTGGGCTAGTTGTGCTGATGACAGGAGGTCTACCTCGGGATATTGCATATTTGTAGGAGGTAACCTAGTCTCCTGGAGGAGTAAGAAGCAGTCTGTGGTGGCCAGATCGACAGCTGAAGCAGAGTACAGAGCTATGGCCTTGGGAGTTGCAGAGCTGCTATGGTTGAAGAATATGCTGGTGGAGCTGAAGCTGGATCAAGGAGCCAAGATGAAGCTGTGGTGTGACAATCAGTCAGCTATTAGTATCGCCAACAATCCAGTACAGCATGACAGGACCAAACACATCGAGATTGATAGATTCTTCATCAAAGAGAAGTTGGATAGTGGATTACTGGAGCTTGGCCATGTTCCAACCAGGGATCAAGTAGCAGATGGACTACCCAAGGGACTCGCCTCAGTGAGCATTATTAGAGGATGTGACAAGATGGGCTTAGTGAATATCTTTCACCCATCTTGAGGGGGAGTGTTGATATGGTATGTTGGGTGTCATATTTAAGTATAGTATAAGCACATGGGAATATCCTGAGGACATATTTGGGATGCCAGAATATGTCACAGGATATTCCATTATGAGATTATTGTCATAATGATTGAGATCATTGTATTAATGACTGTAAGGCTATATAATGCCAATGAGACAATCAATAAAATAATCAACTAATTTCAACATCCACTTCTATAACAAAAGCTTTCAGTAATTCATACTCTTAAACTGCCATTTGGAAATGATAAACGAAACACGAATCAGTTTATGTTTGCTGTTGGAAATTAGGAACCAAACATAGTACCTTTGACATTTAAGTCTTTGGTGTTTAACGTCTATCATCTGGTGCTTGGCGTTTAGCATTACAAAAGGGAACCAAACTAGTCGTACGTCCATAATTGCATTACGTGAGACTTGTCTTTGTTTAGACTAAATAAATATGCAATTTCTCGCTTTACTCGTTAATATGTACTATTTAGTCCCAGTACAACATGAATAAGTTCTAATACCCGAGTATCAAGAAACCTCGGCATGGTCACAAATCTGCTGGGGTCTATTGAAATTGATCTATAGAAAACAGTCCCACATCCATGTGGCAATCCCAAGTATGTATTTCAATATAAGATTCTTCTTTTGTGCGCCATGGTCACAAACATTTGTGTTTTTGTCACTAATTTCTTGGAAATTTTCCTTGGGAGCTAGGCGACTTGGACGAGGGCATGGACGAAGGATGGAAAGTGACGATCTACATACAAAAGTACGATCTTTGTGAATTTACATTCTACGTAGTGCGATCTTTGTGACCCGGAAACAACAAAATCAAGATGAGACATAAGAAAGGGTAGGTAGGAGAGCAAGAATACTACATTCCTTAAACACGATGCGGATTATTGAAAGAAACACAAATGGGGAAAAAAAAGGAAATATAAGTATTATTTACCATCGCCTGCAGCTGTGTTTGTAGCATCAGCAACTTGCTTCACAAGGCTAGCGCCAACATTTTTGGCTCTGTCTCTAAACTCGATGCTTTTGGCAACGGTGACACCGTCTTTTGTGACTTTAGGATCGCCGCCGCGGCTTTTCTCGATAATTACATTCCGGCCCTAAATAATAGAAAGAAAGAAAGAAAGAAAGAAAGAAAGAAAGAGGTGGTTAACATTGATAAAAGAGAGGGAGCAAGAGAGAGAGGAGAATAAGCAAATAACCTTGGGGCCCATGGTGAGCTTGACGGCGTCGGCGAGCTCCTGAACCCCCTGCAGCATCGCAGCACGTGCCGGGGTGCCGAAGACGATGTCCTTCGCTGCGTAGTTCCTCCTACTCCACGTCTTCGTCGAAACATATCCTTCTCTGATCAAATGGAATGGAATGGAATGGGTCAGCAGGAAGGAAACAAGGAAGGAAAGGAAGCGACCTTAGTAACGAAGAGACGGTGGCTGCTGCTCGTCGGTACATGGCTGGCGGCTAGCCTTGCTTGCTTAGGGTTTAAGCCCCCACCCTTCTCCTTTTGAATTTCAACAAGTAGGACTCCTGATTATTCGAGCGGTCCGGACCCTGGATTAATATATATATAAATAAATTATTTTTTTTTTTTTAAAAATTTTGAGTTACCCCCAACTTTTTTAACCATATTTAGAGTACACCCTCCGGCATTGTTTCCATAATGTATAAGACCTCTCACTTTTGACAAAATCCGTCCAGTCATGATGGTCAACATCTTTGACTCGAAAATTTTGACTAAAATACTCTCAATGTCTTCTTCACTATCTCTCTCCTCCTCCCTTCCCCCAACCGCGGGTCGCCACCGGCCACCCCCTTCCCCTCCCCAGCTCACCCCACCTCACCTCCCCCGCTCCCACACCCCTCCCCGCCACCGCCACCCCTCCTCCTCACGTCCCCGCCGGCTCAACCCCCTGTAACGACCCGTTTCGCTCAAGCAGAGAGCGGATTCAAACGGCGCTAGTGCAACGACCTGACCCGATTTGCTCAGCGAGAAGACTTTTTTGTGGCAAAAGATTTCAGACTTGGTCCTTCAGGAGTTCAGACTTAGACTTTCAAAGCCGCGCTCGGAGTATCGCTCGACCGAGACGAATCATCGCTAAGGTGGGTGGCTACGATGAACATGTCTTTACTTAGCCTACACACATAAAATATGGACGATACATGCTAGTCGCTAGGTGAATCACCCCTTGCATGCTAATAAAATACACAACGCACCTAGCTAAGGGAATAATCTCATATTGTATTGCTTGTGTTAGAACATGAAAATAAAACTTGGCTTATAGTTGGACCCTCGCATGCTACCTTAGCTCCGTGCAAGTAGACTCCGCTAATGCTTCGAGTAGATCATTACATACTCTTCGTAGTACACTGCTTCGCATGTTTATACTGCTCGTCCCATAGATTATGTCGTTCGATATGCCCCTGTACGGTTTCACTCCTCGTACTACCCCTTAGACCCGTGCTAACGTAAAGGCTTATGTTCTAAAGTAGATTATACCGCAAGTTCCTTATGCATATGTTTCAACATTGTTTCAATGCTTGCTTGCCTTACATGCTAACTAGTACGCGTTCGTTGGTTTCAATGCTTGTCACATAAATTCTTGCCACAATCAAGTAACACGATTCGTGACTTGCATTCATCTAAGTTCCCCGGAAGACTATCGAATAGTCGTTTCGTGCAAGTATGAACCTGAAAGTATTCGGGACCGTTAGGTCGCCAAGGCAGTTCCCGAACCAGGGGATTGCATCTTGTCAATAAAGCAAGAATCACAGCTCGTGGAGCAATACTCGATCAGTACTAAATTTTAATGGCTCAGGGAGTCGATTTATATTTGTGAACAATCATGCCTTGAAGTTGAACTAGTACCTAATATATCCTGACTTGTACCTGTACCTGACAAGAGGCCTGGAAGATTAGAGACTTGCATGGTCACGGACAACTTGGTGCACAAGAGAGATTTTCGAATCTCGTTCCGCGGACGGTCACCGAGGCACCGGGGCCGATCCGACCTGTCGGAACCTCCTGACTATAGTCGCCTGCGTCGGGAGGGATGTGTGCAATGCCCCATGTTCTTGCTTGCACACTATCTCGTCCTCAGACTACACCATCCTCTATGGCGTCGTGTCAGTGAACTCATGTTCATAAAGATAAGTCATCATCGCTTAGCGGCAATCCGCGTGCAAGTCATTGCATCGCACCTAGAATCTGGAATACTGAACGAATATGAGTATTAGAAATTTGTGCACACTTGTACATAATTGAACACTTGAACAATCTTCTGCAACACTTTTGGATAATCCGTGTAACTCGTGCACCTGAAATAGAACCTCGCTCGTGACACTCGTGTTTGCCTATATAATTTTCCTTGAATTTCATATATATATATATATATATATATATATATATATATATATATATATATATATATATATACTCGTGCTTGGTTTAACTTGGTTTACCTTGGACAGGGAAGGACGGTTGGTAAGTTGATAAGTATCGCCGTGTTACTCATATATCGCACGGCGCACCGTCACCCGAGTTAGGCTTTACATTATGCCATAAAATTGATCATAAGGCAAGACTAGAAAGACAACTTAATAGATGGTGCACGGAACCTATATAACGTGTTTGGATTTGTCGAACGGACGAGAAGCCTCCCCACTAGTGCATTCATGTACTGATAACCCACCAGATTGCTTACAGGGTGCGGAAGAACCTCGTTCAGTGCGAAAAACCCCTTCGTGCGAGCTAAGGCATGGAGTTCGCTCTGGAGCCTTGGAGCGTTGCGTCCGGAGCTGAAGCACATATACAAGACATAATGTTGGAACATCGCCTATGTATCATTCCATAGTGTAAGCCACTTGGCACGCCTTTATTGTTTCAAGAGAGAGAGGGCTTGAGCGACTTGTAATCTCTGTCTAGTGCCGCTTGTAACACTGATTCAATATCAATAAAGTGTTTATTTTTCTTCCATACTTGTGTTATTCAATGCTTCCGCTATGACGACTCTGTGAATTTATTACCAATCGCTTGTTCGTTTCTTATCCTTCTGCATTCGGACTATCTGTGCGACTATGTGGCTTAGATATTTCTTCGCATGTTCGGATCATGGCCTTGCACGGGCGCAGCTTGTGCTCGTGCGACATCAAGTCCAGATGAGAACGATCGTCCCGCGGGAGTGTTGGCGCGGTGATTGGTGCCTAGTGGGGACAGTCGATTCTGCGAAAAATCAGGACGTGACACCCCCTCCGTCAACCCCCCCCCCCCTCCTCGCGGCCTCCTCGAGCCCCCGCCGGCTCTGGTGGAACAACCGCCCCCTCTCTACCTCCCGGCCAGATCCGTGCCCCCCTCCCCGCGCCACCTAGGCGGGTCAGCGTTAGCGCAGAGCCCGCCCACACAGGTCACTCCGTGCCTGCGACCCGGCCTCCCGTGTCGCCTTGGCCGCAGCGCATGACCGCCCCAGCAAGCGGGGAGGGGGGCACGGATCTAGCCTGCGGGGGCGCAAGGAGGCCGCGGGGAGGTATGGGGGGGTTTTATTCGCCAGAGCTGGCGGGGGCTCGTGGAGGCCGCGGGGAGGTGGGGTGGACGGAGGGGGGGCTGATCCGGCGGGGGCACGGGGAAAATGGGGGGTGGCGGTGGCGGGCGGGGGTGGGGGAGCGGGGACCTGTGGCAATGAGGGAAAAAAGAAGACATGGGTATTTTCGTCCAAAAAATAGGTCAAACTAGTTGACCGTTACAAAGAGACGATTTCCGTCAAAAGTGGGAGAACTTGTACATTATGGAAATAATGTGGGGTGCACCCTAAATATGGGTAAAAAAAAGTGGGGGGTAACTAAAAATTTCTAAAAAAAAAATTTCCATTTTCACTAATTCATCATTATTATTATTATTATTATTAATTAGGATAAACGGGATATGAGCCATAGTCTTTATTATTATTACTAGTAATGTGCATGCGTGCATAAAAGAAATATTTAAAAAATTGAATATGAATTAATTATAGAAATATGTCATTCCTAGGATTTGAACTCAAACAATAAAGGAAAATGCCTATCGTCTTAACCACTTGAGTTAGAGTTATTTAGTTATAAATATATCATATTAAGTAGTTAAATGCTTGGTTGATTTTTTTATTTTAAATAATTAGTGGAGTATTTAGATAGTTATTTAGTTATTTTTTATTAATTTTTTTTAATTTATTTAAATGATGATATACATACGACTTAGACCCTTCATTTTTGAGTCGTTTCTAAACCGCATTATAATAGTAGAGGGTTTTTTTTATTAATTTTTTTTTGTGAGGTATAGGGTTTATTGGGTTTGGACGGAATCAAAATAGTCAAAACCGGATAAATGAAACTTCTAAAAATCCAAAACAAAAATCGAACCAAAATTAGCTATAATTGAAACCAAACCGATAATCGAATCGGTTTGTTCGGTTCGACTATTTTATTGTTGAATGGACCGGACCCAAAGCTAGTATTTTAGCTAAATTATATTTCAATTTATATTGTTGTATTTCAAAGTTGGAACCAAAGTTATACTAGTTATTAAATTAAATTTTTTGACTTTAAAATGCATACATAAAATTATTAATTTCAAAATGTACATATTTTTAATAATAAAATATACATAAAATTGGAGATAATTACATAATTGTGTAAGTCTTCAAAACACCAATAAATTTCTTCTTTATTTGGTTTGTGGAAATAGGAGAGAGGACTAGCACATAATCATGGGAAGTTTTCTCCCAAGCTCTTCTGTAATAAGACAAATGTTAAGGATACTACAAGAATAAAATTTTGGCAATCTATAAAATCAGAACGACCAATGTCAAAATTTTGACAATCCTAAAATAGCAAGAACAACAACAAAATTTGGAAGCAATGCAACGATTTGTCCCTAATAATTTTATAGTGCCCTTAACATTTGTATGTAATGAAGGGTTTTCAGTCTTAGCATACATAATAACTTGCCGAGCTGAAGCTGAGAAATGTCTCTGATCCCCACAAAAAAAAGTTAAAAAAAAAACTCTAATATTCAGCCCAATGAACACGAACATTTAGCTGGTTCCTCAAAACGGGTCCATGCAGTAAGATTATGTTTCCAATTGACCATTTCATCGCAAATATTAGTAATATTAACAATATAAGCACCCTTACTCCAGAGGTATTTTTTGCACGCAAGGATGTGTGGCAACCAACAAATGGAAACTTCACAAACCCTCTGTAAGTACTGAGTAGAGCAAGGACAGTCAAGTTTGTGACGTATGTTGCATCATCTTCACTTACTAAACAATAGTTGGAACATGAATGGTATTAATAATCTAACTTAATCTACAATAAAACAATTATAATTTACTCCCATCACATTATTCATCCAAAATAGTACATCCCGCAAGAAAATCGAATGATGTACAACATACATGGTTTCGGTGCGCTCCAAATACTCATCGAAGGTTCAGGGTTGCAGCAATCACTTATAATCTTCGGTTTTTTACGTCCTTGATACCATCTTTGTAACCCGACAATAACACAGGTCTTCTGCCTAACTTTCAGCACAAGTCTGCAAGCGAAACCAGCTAAGGTCTGGCAATCCCTGAAGCTGGCCAATTGCAGCAATGGCAACATCCTGAAATAGTCAAAGATTCAAATAATAGGTCACCAAACCTAGAGCAATAGCAAAACGACAAAATACTGTCGAGCAAGCAAAACTTTCACAAGAATCACAATGTTGGTTGGTGGTAAGAGATCAAAAAAATCGAAAATTCATCAGTCTGGCAATTTTGCAGTATGTGACTTGTAGTTGCAAGTAAGGAATATAGAGGGGGAGGATTTATGCGTGCCTTGTCAATTATGTAGTTCCTCGCAGTCTCCTTTATTGTCGCAGCATCAACAGCATCTATACGAGCAAAAAGCTCTAGAAATGGTACTACGCGCCCATATGTCAGCATCTGCAACCAAAAAGACAGAAAGATTGTTATGTGACCGTGGGCATGAAAGTAGGTACGGGAACAGAACAGCCCGTCACGAGGCTACACGCCTCTACGCTTTCGCGAGGCTCATGCGCTAGCTCCGCGCACGAAGCGCAAAAGAGCGACATCTCCACGCTCGAGCGAAGTGTGCCATCAAAGTGCCACTTTGCGCCCTTCACCCGAGCCTAAGTCCGACCTAGGCTTCTTTGGGGCCTATAGCTCCAAAGGAATTTGTCCAAGAAATTGGTGACAAAACAAATACTTGTGGGATTTGAACCTTATCTGCTAGAAAAATCCCCCACCATACTAACCACTTGGGCTAACACACCACGTGCATAAGACTATAAGTCAATAAATGATAGTTCAAATACTGAAATACACACACTTGGGATTTTCTCAAAATGGAATGGTGGACCGGGTCACTAATGATCAAATCAAATAAACCCCAACAAAAATTCATTTCAAGCCTTTTGAGAGATCAAGCGTGGATTGTACTTAATTACGTAGTAGTGTGACTTTTTAGTTTTTACTGCCTAATTGCAATATGTTCCGTGTGCAAAAATCAAAAAACAGAAACACCTTATGCATTGCAGCTTACCTGGCGCCCATTATTCTCAGCAACTGCAGTAGACCCATCAATATGGAGCAAAAGACAGGATTTTAGCTGAAAAAGAAAGCAGCATTGACAATGAGATTTATCCAAAGATAAAATATACAATATTAAACTTGAAATATCAGGTTTCAGGTCCAAAGATAAAATTAGAGACCCAACCACAGATAGCTATATGATTGTTACAGCTACACCATATATATTGTCGCTACAACAACAACGAGAAGAAAGACTACATCCCAAATTTTTTGAGTCGGATCTAATCCTTTTCTTCCATCCAGCTCAAGTTAACAGTTATATCCATTGTTCTAAATGGTGGTTGAGGCGGCCGTCTAGGCGGCACCTAGGCAATAGGCGATCTCTCTCCGCACCGCTTTTGCGGTAAGCGGTGGAGTATGCGGCCAATGGAGGTTTGGCGGCGGAGGCGGAGGTGAGGCAGCGTAGACGGGCTCCTAGACGGAGCAATACCTAAGAAGATGTTTTAGCCAAAAAGTTTTGCAAGCATTATGGACCTATGGTTCACTTTTACAAGACTAAAACTTCATAAATCTTTATTCTACAACTTAGTTATGCATGAAACACCCTTAAAATATGCATATCTTGCAAAAAAAATGATAAAATAGTAAAAAATATCCTAAATGTATCAACCGCCAAGGCGGCCAAGACGGTAGGCGGACTCTCTCCGCCGCGCACCCGCCGCCTACCGCTGTTTAGAACTTTGGTTATATCCTCTGTAACACTATCAAAAATCATATCCTTATTTAAAACTTAAATCCAAGTTTGTTTACCCAATATCTAGTCAACTACTACCTTTTCGTTCCTCCTTACTAGAGCATCTATTAGTCTGCGGTTTATGTATTCAAACTATCTGAGACGATTTTTCCTACTATTGTCCTCAATTGGCGTCATTCCTAACTTTCTACGAATTAGGGACGAACCCATCTTAGGCCTTGGGTTGGAAAACCACCCCCCCTCCCCCCCACACACACACATTTTCGATTTAATGCTATGTAGTAAATTTGTTTCATTATTAAGGTAGTGTTTTATGAAAAGATCGCAATTGAATGACTATCTAGTTGGTAAGTGTATGTGGTTTTAATCAATCCTTTCTTTATAAATTCTAATTTAGGGTACGTCTCCCTCAAAAAACTTTTGGGTTTAAGGTATTTCAACCCACCCCTAAAAAAAGGGGTCCATCCATTCCCCAAATACACTCATTTCTTATCCAATTGTTAATGTATTGCCACTTATCTATCTTAGCATTCTCATTTTGGCTATGTTAATTTTCCGAGCATGTTTCTTGATTGACAATACTCTAAAACATAAAATCATGGTTGGTCTTATAACTGTCTAATAGAATTTTTCTTTCAACTATAAAGCTATACACCAATCATAAAGTACTCTAGGAGCACTACTCCATTTCAAATATTTTGTTCATGACATTCTTCTCAATCACTCCATCATGGTGAATTATTGATCCCAAATACCGAAAACTCTTGCCCTACCGTATGTAGTGCTGCTACATGTACAAAACCAGATAAACTTGGAAACAAAGAGGAATCATGGTGGTCCTCCTAACTAAGGCTCAAGGGAAACAGAAACTTCGCTTCACAGGCTTAAGAGAAAAAGAGAGATCTTTCAGGATTGGTTATCAACCACTTAAGATGGTCAGGTAACATAGAAGTGGTCTCTAAGAACTGGAGGTGGTCACTGAACAATATTTCACCAATTAAAAAGTAGTTGACAATCTTCATATATACATCACAAGATGTCCTAATCCCAAACCACAATTCCAACTACTGAAACTATTTCTATTTAATAAATATATTGCTTCCGAAAAATAGCGGAATCCTTTCTTCCTTTTTTTTATTTAGTCAATGATCTCATGCCAAAGATCCAATCTCTAATTGAGGCCACTACCAGATTGAAGCTTGATGTTGATAACAAGTTCTCCATCTGAGATTACTTTCTACGCTTCCCACCCTCATTCCCTCTATCTTATTCCCTATTTACCAAGTCACCCTTTTTTGGACTATAACTACCTTAAGGTTTCTTTTTCTAGTGAAGGATATCAACAAGCATCAGATATAGACATGAATCAGGTGGTAATACATGAAACAGTTAGGGTTCATTTGGTACTGAACCTTTTTTTTCTGCAGGAAGAGGGATATCTTTGCTACTAGGATGTAGATTCTCCATAAGTAAAAGTGCCCAGCAGAAATACATCAGACCTTCACCTACCCAAATTTCAAATTTTTATTACCAATTACCTGGTTTCGAGCTCGCACTAATTCTTCTTCTGATACTTGGTATGCCAGTCTCCTAATCTCTTGCATTAATACACTTGACAAGTCACGCACAGTATCAGGCTGCAATGAATGTCAGTTTAGTACATTTGATAAGTAGCAATTCATAAAATATATATATAAGAGTCATATCTATCATATACTAATCACAATATCATTTTATTTGGACGCAAAAAAATAGTTTCATACATAATAATCATATATCAATTGTAGGTTACATTAATTTTTCTTAGTCATTGCATGATAGCTAGGTCACTATGGTTTGTATGCCAATCTTGCAGTGGTAGAGCAGAAAGAAAAGCTACTATTGAACATACTTTATGAAAACTAATTCACTATTGTCCTAAAGAAGTTTGCATCATGTGAAACGGCTCCCGAAAAAAGCTTAAATCTCTATAAGATGATTATAGAGAGATTGCAGTTCCAATGTATCATCTCATGAACGTTGTATTAGATACATTTAGAAGAGCAGTAAACTACTTGAGCTCAAGAATATGCTGTTCAACATGGTCAAAGTAAAGGATATATAATTTGTAAATTCTAGTAAATAAATAAAGAAATGGGTTGGCACAAACAAATTTGGGAGAGAGAAAAGGTGATTTATGAGATAAGTTTCATTGACAGACATACACATATTTTTAAGTAATTTAACAACCGTTCTTACCGCGGCAGTGGCATAGACACCCCACATTCCTGTATCACGATAGTTCGTATTAAACCCCATCACACTGTCAGCCAGGTCATCTGTGCTGACTCGCTGAGCTAGCTGAGATCTGAGAAATTTCCATTAAATAAAAGGTCGTATTATTTATCAATAGTGAAATATATAACTGCCCATACAGATGCTTAGAAGGGGAAAAAAATTGGCAACAGAGAAAACTCCCCCTCACCCTGAACAATTGCCTACTCCAACACTTCTGTTCCAAGACCCCAACAAGGTTTGCATCACCATAAGAGGAATAGAAGTAGGATCAGTGTACGACGCCCCTTTAAAAGCTATTGCCAAATGCACTAGAGGCATGCTGTCATTCTCCACTCTGACCTGCAAACAAGTATAAAATGAAACTTGATGAGCACTCAAGTGATAGACTAGCTCCATAAAAACTAGAATTAGACAACTGGTATATATAAGCAAAGCATACCTCGGAGCTGGAGAAGATAGCTGGGTTCGCCTCAACAATCTGATCTGCTGTAGTTGGATCCCTAGGAAACCACTTGAATGTTCCATTGATCATATCCACAATGTGATCGTGTTCAACTGCACCAGCGGCAGACACAACCTAGGCAAAAGAAAACATTCAACACGTATGATGGGTTTGCTCGCAAAGAAAGTGATTGAAAGGGGAAAAAAGAAGAAAGAAAATAATTGAGAACATTAATCTCCATTGTTCGGTTGTAGGTGGGATTATCAGAACGAAAAAGAAGAGGCACAAACTGAGCTTTTGAAATTTTCTTGAGAGAAGCGGAAATGGAAAGTAGTAGCCACAGATTTAAAGGCATCTCATCTAAGACCTGTCATATACTCTAGTAAGCCTAAACAGACTTCCTTTCTTTTACCAAGTGACTAAATTGAACTCTTTTGTTTTACTTCTTATTCTCCTCATTTCATAAGGTTATGATCGGCAAAAACAGAAAATCCACACAATTCAAAGAATCGACCTTTTTTTACTTGCTTTCTACAGAAGCCTTAAAAAGATTACCATTTTATTTTTATTTTTATCTTTCTCATGAGCAAATACAGCTACAATGATGATCTACGCAACTGAAAGTATCGACCTTTTTTATTTCCCTTCTCCACAAGCCTAAAAAATATCATCTTTTTATATAGTCTTTTTCACGAGCAAATATAGTGATGACCAACAAAAACAGAAAATCTACAACACAGTTCAAAGAATCGACCTTTTTTACTTCCTCTCTACACAAGCCTCAAAAATATCATCTTTTTATATATTTTCTTTTCTCCGCGAGCAAATACAGATACAATGATGTTCTACACAATTCAAAGTATCAAGCTCTTTTATTTTCTTTCAACGCAAACGTAAAAAAGATCCTTTTTTTTATAAAATTACCCCTTCTTCGCGGGCAAAATATATCTACATTGATGATTCATGATTGACCGAAACAAAAGAAAAAAGATTGGAGCATCAACCATACCATCCTACCGCCAGTGTAATGGGTCGAAATGTATCGCTGCAGATCCTGTTTCGAAATGCTCCGAATGTTCTCCAAGGGTCCCAGTATCGTGTCCCCCAGCGGGTGATCCCTGAACGCCGCCATATGCAGGTGGTCGAATATCACCTCCTCCATCTGCTCCTGCACCTGCCCAACCAAAAAAAAACAAACAAAAAAAAACGAATATCAGCATCATTACTAGGTGGAGCTCAAAAATGCATCTTGAGACCCAAATTTATAACAAAAAAGTAAATCTAGAATGGGTTGGGTCTATATGGGAACAGTAGAAAATGATAAAATGACCTTTGGTGCCAAATAATGTGAAATCTAGAATCTAGAAGATGGGATCCAGATTGAGCCTTACTATTGGCTTTTGATAAGGGCACTGCCAATTTTACTTGGGGCTAGCCCAGGATTGGGGCTAGCCCACTATTCTGCAACCTTACTCATACTAGTCCAAGTTTATACTTGGGGCTAGCCCAGCATTTGAAAACATCCCTTCTTCTTATTCTCTAAACCTAGCTCCCCCCGACCGGAGCTTTCCCCTCCCGCCGACCCCCTCCCGCCGGCCGATCTCCGCTGTCCTCTTCCTCCTTGTCGATGGCTCCCAAAGTCTCGAAAGAACCAAGGTAGAAATCATCATTCTCCTTGTGCTATTGTATTTGAAAAATTGTCCAAAAATGATAAGAAATCCTCTTGCATGTTGAAAATTTTGAGTTATTTTCTTTCAAATGAGGGCATACTAGTCGTTGGCGGAGTCTAGGATGTAGTTTAGACATAGAAGTCGTTTGGAACATGATTTTAGGGCGTACAATGTCGAGACTGCTCGACATTGTCGAGCAGTATCGAGCGGGACTGTAGAATTTCCTACAGTCCCATATAGATTTAGGACTGTAGGAAATTCGACAGTCCTATATATATACAGGACTGTCGAATTTCCTACAGTCCTAAATCTCTATGGGACTGTAGGAAATTCAACAGTCCTAAAAGATTAGGACTGTTGGAAAATCTGCAGTCCTGTATATTTACAGGACTGCAGAAATGGCTACAGTCCTGAAAAAAAATTCAATTATTATGTTAAAATAGAAATTAATTTTTGTCTGTATATATTAATTTTTGTCTTATAGTCATGCCCCTGGAAAGGACACTGTGGATGAAGAAATGAGAAGACGCCCTACTGCGTCGATGCGTAAGGAACGCACAGTTTCGCAAGGCGTCACTATCCGCGAGGCCGAGGCACGCCCTGAAGTGAGGAAACGTCCATTGACGAAGAAGATTGCCACAAAGAGACGTGCTCCTCCTAGTTCTTCCGGTTCTTCTTCCTCCTCCGATGAGGACATGCCAAATGTTCCAAATCGGCCTACTGATGGTTCAGGACCTTCTCAGCCTGCAGTTAGTCCTGTCGAGAGTCTTCCACAAACTCTTGGAAACCGGCCTACTGATGGTTCGGGACCTTCTGAGCAGGCAGATAGTCGAGTCGACACTCGTCCAAACGGTTGCTCTATGTTACCGTCGATCGAAAACCATATTGCATACCAAATATGGAACAATCCGGTAAGTACATTACGTTATGATAAATTTATATATAGTTGTAAGTTCAAAGTTCATTTTACATGGAGGTTTAATTTCATCCAATTGTTGACTTTTCAGGAGAGTGGTCGTTTGTTGACGGTGATAAACCATGGCAAAAAATGCAATACATGGAGGTATGCATTATTGGGAGATGATGTGAAGGCAAAAATCAGTCCCACCGGTCTACAATATTTGGCTAGCTACTCATATACGACGGTGGATAATGCACTGATTTCAGCATTTGTAGAAAGGTGGCATCCAGAGACCAACACATTCCATCTACCCAATGGAGAGTTGACGATTACCCTCGATGACGTCCATCATATATTGGGACTTAGGGTTGATGGTCGTCCCATGCAGAATCATACTTTTGATGACTCGAGCATCGACTATTACGACAATATTATGGATCATGTATCAGGGTGTCTGGGAGTTGATTCCACTAGTTTTACAGTTTTACTAGTCTTCGAGAATTCAAAAAGTCCTATGGACTTCCTCTAAAATATTTGGAGGAGATATTCGCTGAGCCGGCCCCCGAAATTGATAATAGCGATAATGTGGCCCGCGGATATATGCAGTTCATCTTAGGGGCTGTCGGCATTACCGATAAGTCTGGAACGTCCATAAATGCCAAATATCTCATCGATTTGGACAACATTGAAACGGTGGACGAAATTTCTTGGGGAAGCGGTATACTGGCATACCTTTACCGCGAGCTTGGTGCGGCATCCCGTGTGGGTTCAAAGACAATTTCTGGATGCCAGACTCTACTCCATGTATAGATATATCTTTGTCAACTTGTTTATATAAATTTAAATTGTGTTGTTTATTTTTGGACTAATATATTTCCGGTAACGTGAAGGCATGGATATACGAGCACTTTCCAACCCTGCAGCGGGCGAAGCTGAGCCAAGGGTATGACGAGAACCTGCCTAGAATGTGCCGATGGAAGCCGACTAAAGAAGATGCCAAACGTTCTCACACATTGGCCGCTCTACGACATGCACTCGAAGATATGACGACATAAGAGGTGAATATAGACCTAATTTTGTACTTAATTGGTATTAATTTACTACGTTATGCTAAATGACAATATGTTAAATTTTATGTGGTGCAGATTGTATGGGATCCATACCGTGATTTGCGACAGACTACCCGTCCGTTGCAACCAGTCGCCTTATATCACGGTGTTATCACTTGTCATGAAATCAAGGAGGCTTATATGCCGGATAGAGTGCTACGTCAGTTTGGCTACGTCCAAACTGTCCCAAGGCGAACTTTGCAAATGATAACTCCTCCGCGCGGTACAAAACCGCTAAACTATATACCTGCACATTTCAACTGGGTAACGGCCTTCTTCACCGAGTGGCAACGCCACGTCATTAGAGATACCGACCGGCTACCAGCAGTCAATATGACGGAGTGCAGCGACGACTACCTCGCCTACTACGCCGGTGTCGGACTACCGACCTTGTTCCAACGCGGAGGGGATATTGTGCGTGTACCGTCAGATCTTCCTCCCAAATCGGTCTTATATACTGCACTGGTCAAGATGGTGAGCCAACTTGTAGACCTTAAGTTTGATATTTGTAACTTTGTCTAACAATTTTTTTCATTGTTCATGAATAGGCAAGGAAAGTTAAGAAGTTGGGAAGAAGCCTCGTCAGTTGCCAGGGTTCCAATTATATGACAATCAATGACGAACTCCAAAAAATCGACAACGCTGAAGAATATCCTTTCTTGGATACTAGAGAGCAACGCACGAAGAGGCGCCATGACGTTTGAACAATCATTTTGAGTTGTAAAATTGTGAGCGTTGTAAAACTTTAAAGTATAATTTGAGTTGTAAACGTTGTAAAAGTTTGATTGACTATGACTTTTGACGTTATAATTTGAGTTGTAAACGTTGCCTACTTGTGACAGTTTGAGTTAATTTTGCCATGTTGTGACACTATGAGTTTATTTTGGCTTGTTGTTACTATTTTGATCTGTATACTGTGCATATTGGTCAGTGGGTTAACTGTATATTCAATTCTAGTTTACAGTAGGACTGTCCAAAATTGACAGTGGGTAAACTTTAGGACTGTCACAATTTTGACAGTCCAAGTTTACACTAGGACTGTCGAAATTGTGACAGTCCTAAAGTTATATATGTACTCAAATTTGACAGTGAGTAAACTTTTGGACTGTCACAATTTTGACAGTCCAAGTTTACACTAGGACTGTCAAAAATGTGACAGTCCTAAAGTTATATATGTACTCAAATTTGACAGTGAGTAAACTTTTGGACTGTCACAATTTTGACAGTCCTAGTTTACACTAGGACTGTCAAAAATGTGACAGTCCTAAAGTTATATCCCACTGTAAAAATTGACAGTGGGTAAACTTTTGGACTGTCACAATTTTGACAGTCCTAGTTTACACTAGGACTGTCAAAAATGTGACAGTCCTAAAGTTATATATGTACTCAAATTTGACAGTGAGTAAACTTCTGGACTGTCACAATTTTGACAGTCCTAGTTACAATTTTGACAGTCCTAGTTTACACTAGGACTGTCAAAATTGTGACAGTCCTAGTATCCTGGCAGTTTTCCATAATGACAGTCCTAAGTTACATTTTCCAAAATTAGTAGCAATGCGCAATATACAATCAAAATCTTCATAACTCTTTTCATTACACAACATACAACATATGGTTCAATATACACTTAGACAAACATGGATCAAGAAATTATACATTTTCACTTGGGGCAGTATCAATCGATTAAAATATCAAAGTAGTCGTCCGACATGATTTTTGGATCCTCCATCTTCATCATCTTCTTATAGGCCGCCATTGCATCCATGTAGGGTGTCGTCCATGCGATCGCTTCCTCAGGTGCGTGTTTATACCAAAGCGTAGAAGGTGGCGGAATAGGAGAATGAGCGATCAACCTTGGGATGACGAAGTGTTGTCCGACAAGCCCAATGCAACATAGATTGGATACTCGGTGTTCGGCCGGGGGGGCACACATTGGAAAGAAAGTATTGTTAATACCATGTGAGATAATTACAATAGGTAACTTATACCTATTAGAGAAGACGTAAGCAGCAGACGGGACATCCATGTAATGCTCTGGTCCGGTAACTGTTTCCGTACAAGGTATGCCTGCCAACAAATCCCCAACAATTTCTTCGCCAAGTATCTGGCTATAGAAGGCTAGTCGCGACTCCAACTCCTCGTACAGCTCTGCCCTAACCTGTCGCCATCCTGCTTCCACTGAATAGCCTAGTTGTCTTGCTAGTGCATGGTATCCACAGTGGCCATCCGCAGGAACATCATCAATAGACCAAATGAAGTTCCGTATCTCAGGTAGGAATTTTTCAATATATAGACTATAAGAAACAGAAAAGTTCTCAACACCCTCCGCCGTGCCTGCATCTATCGTTTTCTGTTTCTTCCCCCTTCGAATAGTTAGCTTAGGAGTTCGAACAACGGACTTTGCCTCCAAACTGCGTTCGATATGTTCAAATAAGGAGGGATCTCTTTTAGTTGACTCCTCCTTCTTTTTGGCTCTACTCTTTCTTGAGTGTGGTATTCCCTTAGGAGTTCGAACAACGGATGGCTCTTGCAATCGAGTACTTGCCGGGACTGCAATCTCTTGGATTTTAAACTCAATGGATCTTCTCTCCGGTTCCGTTGCGCCACACCACCTTGCGTGAAGTAGTTTAACTTGGGGCAACGCAAAGAAATCATCTTGCACTTCCACCGCCGGCATTATCGACAGCTGTCGCCAACGTTGATCAACAACATATATTGGAATAGGTATAGATTCACGACGGTATTCGTTGATTTCATGTGCACACGGAAGTCCGAGTGAATGTCTATATGAACAACCGCAAACCTCGGGATCATAACCCACCGACTTCGACCTTCGAATCTCCTCAAACAATAACCCCAAGGCCTTGTGAGATACCACATGGGTTAAACCATCCAAGAGGTGTTCTTGCTTGTATTCATGCTTTGCAATATTGAGGCTCATCTCAAATGATGCTACAATATCGTTCACCGTGGCAATAGTCATCAAATGAATCGATTGCCAAACAGAGACAAAATTACCGACCGATGAGCGTAGATATCTCTTCAAACATGAGTGTGCCCCTTCGACCCGGTTCGTAGTGATCGTGCCATAATGCTTCACCATGTTGGTCCATGCTAAGACGAATTGCTCTTTATGTGGTCCTAACCAAGTATCTTTGATATAAGATATGCATGTCGGGTTACTTGGCTCCCACTTTTGTTGGAACATGTACCATGCTGCGTCGTAACTGTCTGTAGTACTTGCTCGCCATACAAGACTCCAATCACTGTAGAATTCTTCGAAGCGAACCATGTCAATTTTACCGTCCACAGTTTCAAATTTTTTCTTGCATTGAGCATGGATATTTCTATTTATATGCCAAGTGCATAGTAGTCTATGCGCATGAGGAAATACAATACCTATAGCATTTATCAACGCATATTCTCTGTCAGTAACAAAAACAGACGGCTCTTTGTAACCTGTGTAAAGGGATTGTAGTTTCCTCAACGCCCATGTGTAATCCTCTACTGTCTCACTCTTCATAAAACAAAAAGCCACTGTAAATGTTTTTCCCGTAGACGTAAACCCGACAACATGCAAAAGAGGCATCTTGAACTTGTTGGTCTTATATGTACAATCAAGGACCAACACGTCTGCGAAGGACCGAGCCATGTGTGTGCAATCAGGATGAGCCCAAAACAATGAAAGGAGTTCATCAGTTTGTGGATGTCTTCTATGGTACTCCACGTAGTGATGCTCCCCAAGCAACTTCAATACTTGCTGCATCGCCATTCTTCCTTTCATACTATTGCATTTCGCTCTGGCCAAACTATTATAGATCGTCCTCATGGTTGACTTGTTCCCATCTTGTTTTTGTCGCACAGCAGAATATATTTGTTTCGGTGCAACTCCTGAAAGAAACATTTCTTCAACCAACTTTTTCTCATCCTCCTTCAACCGTGCCACGTAGGCATGACCCGTAAGTGTCCCTGGAATAGGATGATTGTGTCTTCCATTCTTAACTTCGATTATCCACTTCACATCTTCAACTTTTACAATCAACACCTTCAATGGACAACCACATTTTCTCGTCCCAACATTTTTCTTAGGGATTTCTTTTTCAACAACACCCTTCTTTTTATGATGCCTAAACACACCTCCTCTTTCGCATCCAAGCTCAAGATATTTTCGGCCCGGCCGAGATCGGATGGATCTTGCAATGACAATAACTACGTTATGTCGTCTCCCAACTTCTCTGCACCACTCTAATGCTTCTTCATGGGTATCCGTTGAGAAAATATCATCCACATCAACACCAACAGCAGGATGTACCACAATATCTGAACAAGCTTGGTCCTATAACCAATATAAAATTATATAAAAATTAATAACTTCATATAATTATCCAGGACTGTCACTATTTTTACAGTCCTATTTTTATATAGAACTGTCAAAATTATGACAGTCATACTTTTACGTAGGACTGTGGAATATTTGACAGTCCTATATTTATATAGGACTGTCTAATGTTTACAGTCCTAACTCGTGACTGTCAAATTAGGTTTGTCGTTTTACGTACCGTACGTGCTTCGGAACAACCAACTTGTACTTCGGAACGTCCGGAGTGCATAATTAATGAATTGGACGATCCGACTTCGTCATCGAAATTTTTTTCATGCATTGTTCCTATATTAATCAAAATAAACTCAATCTTTTTCGCACAATTGCAAAACTTATTCAACGTAGGTTGTCGAAGACATACCGGAAGAATATTCCTTGGAGTATCACCAAAGTAAAATACTCCTCCAACCACAACTAGCTATTTCCAAATTTAGGTTTGGGCTTGGTGGAATGAGAGTTTCTTAAGTCTAGGTGGAATGCCAAAAATAGAAACCCATTTGACTTTTATACTTTGGTGTGGGGTAGCCCCAACTAACTATCAGAGTGGCAAACTTGTAATTTTTGGAAATGGACTGTCAAAATTTTGACAGTCCTAACAATTTGTAGGACTGTCAAAATTTTGACAGTCCTACATATTGGGTAGGACTGTTAAAATTGTGACAGTCCTTCAAAGTGGTAGGACTGTCAAAATGTTGACAGTCCGGATTATAACTGGGGGCTAGCCCCGAGTAACTTTCATGATGGCAAACTTGTAATTTTTTGTAAATTTACAATGGGCTAGCCCACAGTCAAATGTGCAGTGTCCTTATAAATGGGACTGTCACAATTTTGACAGTCCTAACTATTTCTAGGACTGTCAAAATTTTGACAGTCCTTCCAAGTCGTAGGACTGTCAAAATTTTGACAGTCCTAATTTTGACAGTCCTTCCAAGTGGTAGGACTGTCAAAATTTTGACAGTCCTAATTTTGACAGTCCTTCCAAGTGGTAGGACTGTCAAAATTTTGACAGTCCTGAGCATTACAGTGGGCTAGCCCCGAGTAACTTTCATGATGGCAAACTTGTAATTTTTTCTAATTTCTCAATGGGCTAGCCCCGAGTAAAATGTGTAGTGCCCTTATAATTTGCCTTACTATTCTACAAAATGAGTTTCTACATCCTGAATGTAGAAATTATGAGCCCCAAGCTATAGCTACTGTGCGTGGGTTGGGGCCATCATGGAACTCCAACTGAATTTTACTATTCTACAAAATGAGCTCATACATTATGAACATAGAATCTAGAAATTGGGATGAGCCTTGCTATTGATGCTAGAACCGACGACGACGAGGAGAACCAACAACAGAGAAAAGTTTCAAGTTGGAGAACACTTACAAACTCCATCTCGCGCTCGATGACCCCGCGCTCCCTCGCGATGGCGTGGTCGGGGAACCTGGAGTTCTGCAGGATGTCGGCAAGGATGTCGACGGCGGCGGGGAGGTCGCCGGACTGGACGTCGGCGAAGAAGGTGGTCTGCTCGCGGGAGGTGTAGGCGTTGAGGCGTCCTCCCATGTTCTCGACCTCCTCCTCGAGGGAGCGGGCGGTGCGGCGGCCGGTGCCCTTGAAGACCATGTGCTCGAGGAAGTGCGCGGTGCCGTTGGTCCCCGGGAGCTCGAAGCGGCTGCCGGCATCGATCCAGACGCCGACGGAGGCGGTGTGGGTCCCGGAGGAGGGGGCGGCCTGGGTCACCACGCGGATGTCGTTTGGGAGGGCAGTTACGCGGACGGGAGGGGCGCGGAGGGAGGAGAGGCGGGACTGGTCGGGGCCGGGCTTTGGTTCGGCGGCGGGGAGGGAGAGGGGGCGGATCTGGGTGGGGGAGGAGAGGGTGGTGGTGAGCTTTTGACGGAGGCGGGAGAGTCGGGACGCCATGGCTAAGAAATTAGGGTTTAGGAATAAAAGATGGCTTTTGATAAGGGCACTGCACATTTTACTCGGGGCTAGTCCATTAAAAATTTACAAAAATTTACAAGTTTGTCATCCTAAAAATTACTTGGGACTAGCCCAAATTGTTATAATCAGGACTGTCAAAATTAAACAGTCCTACCACTTGAAAGGACTGTCAAAATTTTGACAGTCCTACAAACAATGAGGACTGTCAAAATTTTGACAGTCCTCATTTGGGGCTAGCCCAAATTGTTATAATCAGGACTGTCAAAATTTGGACAGTCCTACCACTTAGAAGGACTGTCAAAATTTTGACAGTCCTCATTTGGGGCTAGCCCAAATTGTTATAATCAGGACTGTCAAAATTTGGACAGTCCTACCACTTTGAAGGACTGTCACTGTCAAAATTTTGACAGTCCTCATTTGGGGCTAGCCCAAATTGTTATAATCAGGACTGTCAAAATTTGGACAGTCCTACCACTTTGAAGGACTGTCACTGTCAAAATTTTGACAGTCCTCATTTGGGGCTAGCCCAAATTGTTATAATCAGGACTGTCAAAATTTGGACAGTCCTACCACTTTGAAGGACTGTCACTGTCAAAATTTTGACAGTCCTCATTTGGGGCTAGCCCAAATTGTTATAATCAGAACTGTCAAAATTTTGACAGTCCTACCACTTGGAAGGGCTGTCAAAATTTTGACAGTCCTACAAATTGTTAGGACTGTCATAATTTTGACAGTCCCACAAGCTATGTGGACTGTCAAAATTTTGACAGTCCTAATTTTAACCCACTGAAAATTTTATATAAAACTAGGACTGTCAGGATTTTGACAGTCCCACAAACAATGAGGACTGTCAAAATTTTGACAGTCCTCATTTTAATTGTCAGCATTTTTTTTTAAGTTTATTTCTATTTAGTTAGTTTTGGATTTTGATTTTTTTTATTTAGTTTAACATCCAAAATAGAATATGTTATCATTGAAAAAAAAAATCTACCGTACGAATATTACGTCTGCCGTCGATCAGACTTCAAACAGCCATAACTATTTGTTTTCAAATCGTTTTTCGTCACACAATAGGTCTATTTGTATGTTTTCGACGAGAGTAACATAATTCGTGTAGAGAGAATTTTCATCCGAAGTAAGACGTACATATTACAGGCAAAAATATAAAATATAAAACTTTAAAGTATTATAACTTTTGACTAGGAGATCGAAACAAGCTCCAGTTTGAGCCAAAATGACCGTATGGAAAAGTACTTCGGGATAAACTGTTTCATCGTTTGACGGACTTCCCAAATTTTTAGAATCGCAAAAAATCGATGTTTCGACCTCCAAATTTTACTTTTGGTCAAATTTTTTTTTTATATAAAATATTTTATGTACCAATAATAAATTTACTATTTTAAATAACAGAATACTTTAACAAATTTTAAGGATAGAAATTTTAAGGATATTTTAAAATTGACCCCCCAACAATTAACAGAAAAAAAATTTAGGACTATCAAAATTTTGACAGTCCTACCAATGGGAAGGACTGTCAAAATTTTGACAGTCCTACCAATTCAACATACATTTTTAGGACTGTCAAAATTTTGACAGTCCTTCCAATTGGTAGGACTGTCAAAATTTTGACAGTCCTAAAAATCAACATTTTGACAGTTCTTCTATTTTTCATTTTCTTTTTTTGTTTTGACGGCGACGACGACAGGAGGCGGCGACGGGAGGTTGCGGTGGAGGACGGGGGAGGAGGCGGAGGAGGACGGCGGGAGGGGGGAGGGCTCCGGTCGGGTAGGGAGGGTTTGGGAGGGTTTGGAAGTAGTGGGCTAGTATGAGTAAAATGTTGGGTTAGTATAAGTAAAAGTTCCTCTTTAGTGGGCTAGCCCCGAGTAAAATGTGCAGTGCCCTTATAAAAAGCCTAAAAGATGGCTTTGACAAAGGCAGTACGAAAATGACTGGGTACATCCCAAATTTTTATCATTGATAATTACAAGTTTGTCATTCCAAAAAAATACTTATCGGACTATGCACTTCCAATTGATTTATTTATTTTATAATCTGGACAGTCAGGAGGGGAAGGCTACGCGAGGTGACACGAGGGCAGGTGTAACCACCCTAATTTTTAGAATTAAAATTTTAAATTTATTAATATTGGTATTCTAAAATTATTATGATTAAAAAAATTATTTATTTATAGCAAATTATAATATATAGTATTCATGAATTTATAATTATGTGTATTTAATTAATTATTAATATTATGCAAAAAGTATATTTTTTGGTGTACAAATATTATTAGTGTATTGTATAATTTTTTGGAATTTATTGAGGTCTAAAACTATTTTAAATGGCTATATATATATATATATATATATATATATATAGAGAGAGAGAGAGAGATGAATTAATAGAATTAAACCTATTAACCCAAATCCTACCCAACCCAAACTCATTTACTAAAACCCAATTCTTCACCCCCCACCCCGCGTACAGCAACCTCCTCCCCCCCCCATATATATATATATATATATATATATATATATATATATATATATATATATATATATATAATCAAAACCCTAACCCAT
Source organism: Iris macrosiphon (assembly GCA_036927795.1). Lineage (NCBI taxonomy): Eukaryota > Viridiplantae > Streptophyta > Magnoliopsida > Asparagales > Iridaceae > Iris > Iris macrosiphon. The sequence continues at coordinate 185,555,678 of JAYESA010000012.1, forward strand.
CACCACCCGCCAGCGTCGTCCGCACCGCCGACCGTCTCAGACCCCCGCCGCACCGCCCACAGTAGCGCCAACCACCGCCCAGCGCCTTGCGGCCCCTCCTTCGCGCACAGCTTTCGCCCTCCTCGCTCGTCCGATTTGCGTCCCATCTTTACTGGTATGTTCACAACCTAACCCTCTAGGATTTCCTTCAAGTGGAACGAATTTAGGCACCTCGGTTTGATCGAAAAATCGACCGGAAGTTGGCCGAAAAAATGTTCAGAAACAGTTTAGAAATCCAGTCCAAATACCCATGTTAATGTCCAATTTTCTACCAACTCGTTAATTATTTTCAAAATATAATTGAAAGGACTTCTTCACAATATAACCAAGATTTTTTACTTTTCTTTTAGTTTTTATTAGTTTGCTTTAATGGTAAAATTATTCTTGTTCCAAAATGACCAAAAACTTGTTTATAAAACACCCAAAATCTCGTGATACGGGGTACGTCCCGCCAAATGAGGCAACTTTGTCGTGTGCGAGTTGCATCGAAAGGCGCGTAACGTAAACGCGGACATGTGGGCTTTCGCGGAACTTGATTTGGATGTGCGTGCGCACCGGAATCAATATGTATCCGTCGAAAATACCGTATCGGCCTGTTCTGACACTCGCCATAACTTCGTGTGTGCTTGTCATTTCGCAACGAAACTTGTGCCATTGGATTCGCAGCGTTATGCTGGTCATGTGACCCAAGTTTGGTTTGATTCTGAGAACGTTGACGAAACGTTATTTTGTGGGCCCCACGGTTCCACATAACGGGTGATTTCGTGACTGGCTCACCGGAATCCAATTACGGATATTCCTTTGAGTTTGTGACATTGTTCTGTACTCATAGACACTGAGTGGGACAAATTTGGAGAACTTTATCTTTGACACATTTTTTGGTACGAAGTGGGCCACATGTGGTCCCCGCTTTGACCCAAAATTGTCAATTTTACCCCTTGTCCAAATTGGACTTATGGGTAGTCAATCCTAGCTATTTATAGTATTCTGAGAATATTGGTGATGTTTATTTCAGCATCCGGAGGTGTACGTGCAGATTCCACTTTTCCATGAGCAGTTGGCGGAGTTAAGAACCCAGACAAGTGTACATTGCCATGATGTATCACAGTTCCTTGCATTTATTATCTTATTTAGTTATTATAGTTATTTGATATGTGCGATGTGTGTGTTTACCCTAGGACCGTGAGACGTTGCTTAGCGTCCGAACAAGATTCGGGTGTCAACGTTGTACGCAGAGTCGAGTAACGTCACTTAGAGAGTTGATTCCACGATCCTATTTTTACGTGCTTGCTTTACCAAGTACGCCATACCCTAGGACAATTGACACTATTTCATGTGACAAAATATTACTTGAGTTATTCATAGTAATTTTGTATAGGCTTACAGGATTCGTGATAAGAGACTTGCATATTATATGTATATTATTATGACTCGTTGCACTAGCTAGATGTCATGATCTTGCGTGTTATGGACATGAGACGTGATGTTACATTGGGTGGGGAGAGATGTAAGATCCCTAATCCTGAAAACCCTATTTTTATTTATTTATTAAAAATATCTATTTTTTTTGTACATCTAGAGGATTTTATGGAACCATTATAAATTTTTCCTAAAGTATTTCATGTAGGAAACCCTTTGGACAGTTGTCAGTTTAAACCATGTGCACCCCTATAATTTTCAGAATTTTTTTATGTATAAATATGTATATATATAGATATTATTAATAAGAAAAAGAAAAGAAATAGAAAATAGAATTTCCTATTGGTGCTAACCCAAAACCCGAACCCGCATATACTACTTCCCTGCGTAAAATCTACAACAGCAGCAACAGCCGCGTAAACTTTGCCTCTCTTCTACGCGCGTAATTATAATAGCAGCAGTAGCAAACCTACGCGTATAACTCATACACGTAAATACTTACTTTCACTGCGCGTAATACCAACTCCTGCGTAAGATTCCTTCACCACGCGTAAAACCACACCCTTTAGAAAATATCAGCAGCAGAAGCAAAACTCAACTTTGCTTTCCTTTCCTACACGTGTAAGTCTCTCATTGCACCACTCCTTAACACTATTACTAAATAACCCTCAACCGAAACCAAAACCAATGGAAAGAAAGAAAACAGCAGCAACAGTAGTTTTAGTTTCTTAACCACTAAGTTTCCTCCAACGCCTCTTATTCTCTATATATATATATCTATGCAATGCACCCCAAGCCCTAAAACCTCACTTCTCCAACTAAAAATATTGTTTGGACGTGCACTACCCAGAACTTTTGCTCGGCAAGTATACCTTGCCACTGTACTATTATTTACATTTCAATTAAAGCATGATCCTGTTTTATTTAGTTATTTGCATTGGACCTTGTTTATGAGACTACCCCAGTATTATGGAGCATTATTTGGCTCATTTCAAACGTGACACAGTTGTAACACGGATTGTGAGTCTCATATAGATCCCGGACTGCGTGACAGGTCTGGCCTCCTGTACGTATAGCCCGTGCGATAGAAATAACTATTGATAGAAACTTTGTATGCTAATAGACCTGGCAGTTATTTAGAGGTTTTATCGTGTCATGGATGTGGTATGCTTAGAGCATGGGATGGGGAGAACAGCAAGTAAGACATTTGGGCTCCTTTGCACTTTCCTTATATGTAACCCGTACGCTCCACCGGAGATACGCGAGATAATCCCTATACTACCTGGCGGCCTCTGTCGTTCAAAAGACGACATGCTTTGTAGGCCTCTGATTCTCCGAGAAAATTATGTCAATCCCATTTATGGCCAGATAGCCAACATGTTGGAAAGTTGTTCTCAAACTGCATTCACAAAGACGGTTATGTGACCCAGTGGATGTTTATATTTCAGTACTTATTGGCATGTTTATATGTATCTTGTTACGTCCCACTGAGGACCTGATCCCTTTCCAGATATGGACGAGCAGGAGTACCCACAGGAGTACGGACCTGGACCAGACACTACGTACCTGACTGAGGAGGCCTTACCCTCAGAGTACTTGTGATTTTATTACCGCTGTTTAGATATGTTGCTACTTCAGTATAGTCATTTTTTAGTGGATTTGTTTCCACCTGACTATCAGACTTGATACTCATTTTTGGATATTCAGTATTATTCAGCCCATTATTACTATTGATTAATTATGCTGTGGATGAGATATAGATTGTGTATGACTTGTTGTGACAGTATATTACCACCGGTGGATTGGATATTCATGTACAGCGTACGTATGTATATGTTTTCCATATATTGGAGTTCGTATACATACGACTGGGCGTGTTACGTATTTCTAGTCCTACGTATTATGGGACTGGGGCGTGACAAGAGACACACCATACTGCAGGATGATTATTGATATATATATATACTATACTACTAGAGGTGTTGTGGCACATGTACTAGAATCGTGATACTACTAGAGGTGCCTTGGACTGTCTCAGATCTTTGGCACCTATACTGAGTCTTGATACTACTTGCTGCTATGGGCTCCCCAACACAAAGCCTGTAGTAGTTTCAGCCTGAGTATGAGTGATGCTCTCACGTGCATATCACATAAATGGTTACAATAGTTTACCCTTGAGTATGTGGCATTATACTGTTTTACTTTTGGCATGTTGTTTCTTGTACCTTGTTACGTCTCTCTGAGGACCTGGTCCCCTGCCAGTTTTTGCAGCATAGACGGTTATGAACCCTTTGGAGTTGCTGATGGAGTTGCTTGTCTTGTAGGCATTGGTATCAGGTACTTATATCATATCTACCAGAGTTATGGTTATTTATTCATATTGTTTATTTATCTGCTGATGTAGCCTAGTTTTATAGACTCATATTTCTTTTTCGAGTATATTCGAGTTTGTGCGTTACTGGGCGGCCGACTTTAGCACATGTAGCTCATTCTTGTGTATTCTGTTCATTGTGGATTGAGGCATAGATATTTATATTTACTTGATTATTTAGATAGTGACCATTATAATACAGCTTATACGTATTCGAGTCAGACCAGAGTCTGGTCGAATGCGTAGCTGGCATGTTACGTATTCCTAGTCCTACGTATTTTGGGACTGGGTATGACATATTTTTGTGGTGGCCCATGAAGGTCCTGATTAAATCATTTCGGTTACTTTCCGGTATCGAGCGAGCCTGTGATCAGGATTAGAAGTATTAGTATCTCAATTCACAACTGATTTGAAAATTCTTTAGCATTTGATTATCGCCCTTGGACTTCATAATTATACTCGTTCATTCCCTCGACATCTTTATTATTGTTTATTATCTCTCCCTATTTCAGAGAGATGGACGTTCGTGCGCGGTATTTCCTCCAGAAGCAGATCCTTGTCAAGGCGGAAGAAGACATGCTGGATATAAAGTTTTGAGAAGATGGTTACCCTTAGTAGGGTAGATAGATAGGTTATTCCTATATGTCAGAGCCAGTGTAGATTGTTAGCATGAGAATTGAATATAGTATTAGAGGCCTAGAACTAATAAAACCTTACCCTTGCTTAAGGTAGCGGTAATTTGGAAGTATTATAATTTAGAAAGATGGTTTGATTCTAATATACTGGAATTACTTTACGGAATACATAGCTAGATGCTGGAAATAGTTGTGGCCCATGATGGTGATACAAGGAATGGTATTATGACCTTAAGAAATTGGAACCTTGCGTAGCAGGCCATAGTGGTTAAATATCTAGTTGTCTTGTGACTTTTAGTATCAAAACTAGATCTTATGACCCCCTTAAATTATTGATGACTATAAGTATGGACTAAATAGACAGGTAGATTGCTAGACCTAAATTTTGAGTAATTAGATAACTCGAGTACTAAAGTATAGCTTTTAAAATCAAATTAGATGTACTTGATTATTTGGGTTTTCAGTGTTAATTGAACAAGTAAGTTCACCCGTGATTACTTAGGTAGATAAGCTAGTATCTGTGATAGAGCAAATAGGTTGAAGGTTGAGAGTTTTGATAGATGTTATAGTCTTGAGTTAGATATAGTAAATTGCCTATAATAGATGACAAGCTATAATAAGATGGTAACCATATAGTTTGGATGAAGGGTATACATGGAATAAACTAGAAGAAATCTCAGGTTCAAGTGAAGAAGGTAGAATGATAACAAGAAGAGATTCACGAGGAGTACATGACCTTGAGCATTTTAAATTGAAAGAAGGATCTAGGAAGGACTAAAAATTTTATCACTCGGTAGTTGCCTAGAAGATCTATAATACGAAACGGAAGGTACCGGGTCATGATTGGTGAAGCTTAAGATTAAAAATAAGATTAACATACTAAAATGATATGAAGGTTAGTAGGAAACAAATGATAATGAAAAGATATTATGGTCGCATAATCCAAGGAGAAGGGATTATGGTATGGACTTGAGGGATAATAATTTTAGTATTTATAAATTGTAATACTTTTGAAAATTTGAAAATTTAGTGCGAGTAGAAATTGTTGATCAGTCTTGAAGTAATACGAACTTCAAGAAATTAAATACTGGTTCAGAATCACATACTAACTTGATGGTTATTCTGTAGAGGATTATCACAAGACCCTTAGATTATAGATTTACACATGGTAGGAAAGTGTAAATGGAAGATAGAAGTCTTATAGGAATGATAGATGAATATTATGGGTTTACACGTAAATTGATTAGGGCTAGGAATTTAGATTTTTTACTAATAGGGTATGAGTTTGTTGGACCTATCCTTAGTAGTAGGTGATGAGAACCTATTTCCAATTTATTATAGCAGATAGATTTTCGGATTTTAGAAATCTTATCATCTCCTTGAGTTCGAAGAATTTTCACTCAAGATAACCATGACATCATGCTTGTGTAATGGGGTAGTAGTCTAGCCGGAAGATTCTCGTAAGGAAGATTTTTAGATGGCAGAGATGTCACGCCCCAGTCCCAAAATACGTAGGACTAGGAATACGTAACACGCCCAGCCGTATGAATACGAACTCCAATATATGGAAACCCTACACACACGTGCGTTGTACATGAATATCCAATCCACCAATGGTAATATACTGTCACAACAAGTCACACATAATCTATATCTCATCCACTATACAAATAATCAGTAGGAATAAAGAGCTGAATAATAACTGAATATCCAATATGAGTATCTAGTCTGATAGTCGGGTGGAAACAAATCCACTACAAAATAACTATACTGAAGTAGCAACAAAATCTCTAAATAGTGGAAATAAATCACAGATACTCTGAGGGTAAGACCTCCTCAGTCAGGTAAGTAGAGTCAGGTCCAGATCCGTACTCATGCTCGTCCATATCTGAAAGGGACCAGGTCCTCAGAGGGACATAACAAGATACATAGAAGTATGCCATAAAGTAAATACTGAATAAATAAAGGGGTGCGCTAACCATCTAAGTGAATATAATTTGAGGACAGCTTAGTGCGTAGGAAAAGTGTAGGCTAGACATATGCTGACGTAATTTGCCAATCGTCGTGACTGACTAGTATATACCACATATGCCCCCATATACATGGGCACTCTGCAATCGTCCATCTCCGAGGAGCATGATATTTGTATAATAACGTCCAACGTTCTATAGAGTGTGGTATCTGCAAAAATAACAAGTGACGTCCAACACTCTAAAGAACGTGGTATCTGCAATATATATACGTTCGTATCACTCCGTCTAGTGCGGTATCTGTATAGAGGGAGTGGGTGTCACATACGCCTGCTAGTAGTCCTCCTCGTCCAATGTAGATATACAAGTCCTGAACACGACGTGGACATCTTGTATTATGATGCAAGTCTCTATAGAAATAAACAACTAAGCTAAATACTGTTACACATGTTGCTCACATCGGTGGCCAGTCGAGTATGAGGCACGCGTCTCTACATGAACTCACTCTGTGACGTAAAATAATACATGTCAAGGCCTGGGGAGTCATACCGATAACTCCAACAAATTAGGTGGGTCTACTAGACTCTAGGTCAGACACAAGTCCTAACGTCAACGCCTTCGTTGACTGCACCCGAGTCTCTCTCGGACGCGCACAATTATATAATATAAACATGCACTAATAATTCAGAATTTAAACAGTACAACAAGGCAAGGTATACTTGCCAGGCAAAAAATCTGTATACTACACGTCCCAAAACTGTGTTTATGTTTTGTGTAAGAAGAAGTGCGTTAGGGTTTGGAAGAGTTGTAATATATAGGGATAAGAGGCGGTGGAGGCTGCTGCTGTTTCTTTCTTTTCATTGGTTTTGGTTGAGGAGAGTTTAGTAAGCATGCCAGCCGCATGGATATGGCAACTCCAATATATGAAAACCATAACCCATACGTACGCTGTAATATGAATATCAAATCCACAAGTGGTATAAAATGTATCATAAGTCACAAGGTACAATCTAAGTCTCATCCACAGAAAATCAATATAAATAAATAACCAACATCTATATAACTAGATCTCAATATAAGTATCTAAGGATGATAGTTTTATGGAAACAAATCCACTACCAACTCGAATGGAAAAGTACAACACAATAAACACAATATAAGAATATCAATTAACAATCACGGGCTCGAAGAGAAGACATCCTCGAAACATATATAACCATCCGAATCCGCGCTCCTGCGAATACTCAAGAACAGATACACCTGGAAAGGGACCAGGTCCTCAGAGGGACGTAACAAGATACATAGAAGCAAGCCAATTTGAATACAGTAAACATGCATAATAGGTAGAAAATATGTAAGTACGCTGTACAAGATAATCTATATGAATGCAAATGAGGACAACTTTTCGACGTATGGGCAAGGGTAGGCTACTCGATCTACCTCACAACTCACACACTCGACAGTGGACATCAGAAATTGACATACCGCGGGGGTAGCGACCAACGAGACTCCAGAAATTGACATACCGCGGGGGTAGCGACCAGCGCGACACACGCCCGTAGTGCGAGCTATATACTACAGTTTACCAGAGCGGTTAAAAGTCCATACGCCTAATGATTGTCCTCTCATGATACTAAGTGTCAAGTGTGTGTCAACATATCTAATATATAGTAATGACTGAAAGGAACTACACATGCAATAAATAAACAGAAATGCAATAAATATATAGAAATATACTAAGCATGTAAAATAATGTAAGCAATTTGGCAAGGTATCTTGCCTGGCATAAAGCTGCAAAGTGTAACGTCTAGAAGTCCAACACACAAGATCAGAAGCTATGGCCGCAGAACAAATATCTCCGGATGCTGAAATAGATATCACCAACGTTCCCAGAATAAGCAAAATAGCTAGAAAGCACTTCCCTTTCGTCCAATTTGGACACAGGGACAAAACGGTAATTTCGGGTCAAAGCGGGATCCACATGTGGCCCACTTTGCACCGAAAAGCATGCCAGGAGTAGCAGTCTCTAAATGGGACAAATTATAGGTCAACCAAACTCTAAATGTCAATACGAACCCAACGATATGTCCAAATGTGGATTCCGATGGGCCGAACACAAATTTGCCCAATAAGTCAACCGTGGGGTCCGCCAATTGGCGACTTGGTCAAATATCTCAGAATTGTGTAAAAATTGGATCACAGGACCAGCGCATTACCACAAGTCCAGTGGCACAAGTTTCGTCGCAATCTGACGAGCGTGCACAAAATGCACACAGCTTTCACAAAAATTGCGACACGGGATTTGTCCGTGGATACGGGATGATTTCGACGCGCACACGCGTCCGAATCAGTTTTTGTGAACTCTCACATGTCCGGGTACACTGCGTGCACCATTTGATACACTTGGTACACGACGGAACGGTCCCGTTTGGCGGGGCGCGCTCCGTTTCACAACTTTTGAAAATCTGAAAAAAGTATATTTTTGGGGTTTTCCAACGAATTTAATTCTACCTACAACAGTTAATAATTTAATGTTAATTAACAGAAATTAAACTAGGTCAGGTGGTCTCCGCATACCAAAAATAAAATTTGGATTTAGATCTCTGGGGTGGGAGATACGAACCCGGGAACATAGGTGGTCACCGCAGTTTTCTGCGATACCAAAAAAGTGGTCTTTTTCCGTCAACTTGGACGCTGTTTTCGCCTAGGGTTATGCGCTGTTCGAGGTCATCTATCATACAGATATGGAAGGGGGATATGTGAGAATCATACCGGAGAAGACGGGGTCTAGTTTGGTCGAGCGGTGGCACGAAAAACGGAGCGGGAACATATCTTCGCTGCAGTCAAATTCTGCAGTGTTCTCGCGCGATCTCGCGCGATCGCGGAGGCGGCGACCGGCCGGTGGGCACGGCGGGCGGCGCGGCGTCGAGGGCGGCACGACGGTCAGATGGGAAGAACGAGAGAAGAATTAGGGTTAGGGTATGCGAAAGGGGGATGAATATATATATATATATATATATATATATATATATATATATATATATATATATAAGAGGGGGAGAGATGATAACGCGGGGGCGGGGGTCTTTATGCGCGGCCTGGGGGGGGATGCTGCTGCTATTCTTTTACAAAGGGGTGCGGGTGGGTGTATATAGTAATGTGTTTAGGATTTGGGTAGGATATAGTGAGTTGCGGGTAGATGGGTATTAGGGATCCATTAGGATTTAATTATTTTTTTTCTTTTTCTTTTTCCTTTTCTTTTTCTTTTTCTTTCCTTTTTTTTTCCTTTCTTCCTCTTCCTATTTCTTTTATAAATATATATGTATATATATATATATATATATATATATATATATATATATATACCCATAGAAAAATCTAGAATTTGTATTAATGCATATCATTAAGCTAGCAACTGTCCAAAGGGTCTCCTACATGGAATAAATTAGGAAAAATTTCTAATGGCTCCATAAATCCCCTAAATGCACAGACATCTAAAATAAAAAACTAAATAAAATCTATTTCTCCTAATTAGCCACTAATTATTATAATTAATTAATAATTAACTAAAAAAATACGATTTTTAGGATCTGGGGTTTTACAACTTGGATCCATCGTACTAGTCAGGGCGGGAGAGTACTAAGTAGATATGTGATCAACCATTTTTAGACATTGTAGATATCATAGACATTGTACGATAGCTAATCACTTATGTGATTGAGTCGTACCATCGCATACATTGTTTGATTGCTGATCATACCTTACCAGTATGATTGAGCCGTACTATTGTAGACATCGTATAGTATCGTGGATGATTGATCACATATTGAATGCAGTAATTCAAAGACACAGTCAGTCTAGTTCGGTCTTTCCAGTATTGTTTCACATTATTGTCTATTACCACATTGTATATGTCTATTTATTTTTTCCACATTATTGTTCATTGCCTATTGTATCTGCCTATTTATTTTTTATTGCTTATTCTGTTATGATATTGTATGTTTATCTCATCATGTAGTTTATTGCTATTTACAGTATTATAGTTTATACCATGTATTGGAACTGTTGTTAGGTTGTACTCGTTCCTTCCTAACTGGATATATTTTTCAGATGATTGGCTAAAGGCGATGTGTCCCACCTATTACGGGCCATAGGATGGCAAGGCCGTAGAGCATATTGAGTAGTACCATCAGTTGGAGAATTTTCGATTATTCTTTGCGATATTGTATTGCTCTAGTTATTAGACTTTATGTCATGTACTATATTTGAGATTGTGTTGAGATTAGATTTTGAGACTTGGTCTTGTGATGTTTGGCAACTCTTGTTCTCTTCTTCTATTTTATATCGTGTCTTTTATCTTCCGTTAGTTGTTATTATGATTGAGTATTGATTATCAATTATCATATAGCATATTGTCCTCCAATTGGAGTTGAGATAGCATGACATGTACTTTATACATATGGTGTGGGATGTTTAGATAGTATTGTTGACCTAGACAGCGTTCTACCGTCGATGCTGTGGCGTAGGATGGACGTACCCACGTGCTCGTGCCCCTATATCGGGTGCGGGTCGTGACACTCCCTCCCTTATGCTACTTCTCGAGGTCGTCGAACACGTAGCTGCGGTGAGAGAGAGAGAGAGAGAGAGAGAGAGAGAAGAGAGAAATCGGTGGTGAGAGTGTCGAGAGAACCGAGGGAGCGAAGGGAGGGGGCGTGGGCCCGCCAAACAGTGTGAACAAAGATTTTTTTTCTTCTTTTGTAAACAACGTTTTCCTACTTTCAGAGAGTTGATTTTGGATTTTTCTTTTGAAAAACACTCTTAATGGTCGCCACCAAACATTAATTTTATGAGCTTTCACGCTTAAACAAAAAAATACCGAGATTTTATGGGTTCTTACACTTAATATCATTAATTATTTATCATATATGTAATAGAAAAACTTCTAGGCTTTATCTTACAAAAATGTTATTTTAGTGTCTTGTATATAGTTCAAAATGTGTAAATTAACTTAGTAGTAAAATATGTAAATTACATACCTCTCCATCAGGGTCGACCATGACTTATGACAGACCGGCCGCCGCTCAAACCCGGAATTTTAAGAAACACAATTTTTTTTAAATTAGATATATAATAATAATAATAATAATAATAATAATAATAATAATAATAATAATAATAGTGCTCATACAACATAATATAATATTTATTTAGCAAAATTGATTTTCACTTATACCTCCTATTTAAAAAGGTATGTGTTCAAGGCTTATTGGTATTTTTTTAAATTTTTTTATTTGCTATATGTATTTGTTATGAGGGGGCATAATTTCCATATTTGTCCAGTGCACCTAAAAACTCTGGAGCGGCACAGTACTAAAATAATTACTAATCTCTACTAATATAAGGGGCTTAAAAATGACTAAAAATTGAGCCGTATAAGCCGTATGTATATTATAAATTAATTATTAAAAAAAATTAATATTACATAAAATTGTGTAAAATTTAAAATTTATTATAAATAACACTCAAAGTATTCGAACCCAAGTCAATCGTGTAAAATATCTCTTATGTTAACCGCATGAGTTAGCAGAAGTATTTATTAATAATTAGATAATATTAAGTAGTTAAGTAATTAGTTAAATTTATTTATTTTTAAACTTAATTACGTGAGGATATATCTTTAGACCGCTAACCGTTTTCAAGGCTCTTTATAAAAAAAATATCCATAAAAAATTAAAATTAAAATTAAAATTAAAATTAAAATTAAAATTAAATATATAACAAATTCTAATTTAAATATATGTAATAAATCTTAATTAAAATATATTAAAATAATTTATATTAATATCATGAAAAAAATATTTTTACGTACAATAGATCCGTGAAATTACTAGTCACTAATAATTATGTAATTTCCACCTATGATAAATATTGGCAAATTCTATATGCACTACATAACTTACTTAGGCTAGAATTTTTTTTCTAGTTATTTATAGGTTTGCCATCTGAAAAATTGCTCTATGCTTTCAAATTTTTTTTTTCCAGGACTATAACAATGTTGACAGTCCTTCCAATTGAAAGAACTGTCAACATAGTGACAGTCATAATAATTATGAGGATAGAAGAAGAAGAAGAACAACAACATCAGCAGTGGCAGCAGCAGGCGGCAGCAGGGTGCGGGCGGCAGCAACGGGGGGCGGCGGCGCAGGGCAGAGGCGCGCGTGAGGGGGCGGCGCTGGACAGAGGCACGCGCCCGAGGGCGACATGAGGCCTAGGCGCACACGTGCGTGAGGGCGGCGCATTGCGGAGGCGCACACGGGCGGAGGGCTGCGCACGACGGAGGCACGCGCTCGCGGGAGGGGGGTGAGGGGCTACGAGCGACGGAGTCCCCCTCCTCCTCCAGCCTCATCCTCCGCCTCCTCCTCCTCCATCCTCATCCTTCGCCTCCTCCTTCTCCTCCAGCGGTTGGGGTTAGGGTCAGACTATCCTGAGTAAAATTTGGGCTGTTCTGAGTAAAAATTAAAAAAATATGAGCTGTCCTGAAGTAATGGGATGTCCCTAAGTAAAATGTGGAGTGACTTTAGAATTTGACTAAATATTCACTATCTCAAAAATAAAACATATTTTAATTTTTTAATACTATTTTATGATTATTTATTGTAAACCCCCTCGACTAGATTCCAGTATTTTAGGATTATTTTTAGCAATTTAGGATTTGTTGCAATATTTTAATCTATTTTGCTTACATATCCTATTGACTTGTGCACCTGTCCATCACCAAATTATTTGGAGCTTTACCTTGACTGTTATCCCCGAACAAAGTTCACATACCTCTCCTAGACATGCCAGCCTATTATTCTGCACTTTGTGTAACTCCCAGATACTCTGTTTTGCGCCTCGTATGAGACGCGCAAATATCGTTGCGAACGTGCGTATTTAAATTCCTAGATCTGTACCCATCCCTGTTCCAATAGAGATTAGAGGCCCAACATGCACCTGTTTTGCCCAAACAAAAATACGTTAATATTCTACACTGAGTATACTACATTTAGTATATTGACACCGTAGAAAAATTATGGCCCTACCTGCCTCTAAATAATTAGAGAACACCGTGCGTAGTATTTATTAATTAAATAAATACGATGGCCCGTATCACCAAAGAAAATCAGGCCCTGCCCCTGCCCAGACTCACCCCCATTCCCCCAGGGCCCTCACATAACAATTTTCCTCAGTTCTGTGCATTTTAGAATTTTCAGGAATTGGGTGTTTTTCCAGACAATTTCGTAATTGCGCAATTTTCCAAAACTAGGACTTTACGCAATTTATGAAATTACAGGGACTTTCCTGCAAATTGTAGTGCAAGGTGTCACCCCCTCATTGGCCGGTGAACCTGCGCCGTCAATTTGGAGACGGGACCCACCCGAAAAGATCCCGAAAAGATCCCGAAAATATCCCAAAATATCTTGTAAATATCTTTAGATATTTTACATATTATATTAATATATTTTTCTATAAAAGAAAAATAATAAAATGAAAATAAAAATAAAACAAAACCTAACTCTACCTCCCCAGCCCGCAGCCGACCCCCCCCCCCCCGGCCGGAGCGGCGAGCCCCCGACGGAGCCGCTCCGCCGACCCCTCCCCCGCGGCGAGCCCCCGACGGAGCCGCTCCACCGACCCCTCCCCCGCGGCGAGCATCCCCCCCCCGCTGGCCTCTCTTCCCCGCTCCCCGAGCTCTCTCTCCCTCTTCCTTCTCCTCCACCCTTTTCCCCCTGGCCGGAGCCGACCTCGCCGGCGGCCGACCCCCGACCCCTCGGTCTCCTCCTCCTTCCCTGCTCCTCCTCCGCTACCCTGCCCTCGCCGCCCGCCGTCCCGACCCTCCCTCTCTCCTCAGTCTCTCCTCTCCTCCCTCCTTTCCCACTCGCCGGACCCCCACGACCCCGCCGACCACCTCCTCACCAACTCCAGCTCCTCCTCCCCCACTCCCCGTCCGGCCAGCCCGCAGCCCCTCCGGCCTCGACGAACTCCCCGAGCCCCTCTTCTCTCTCGACTGGACCCCCTGGTCGGCCCCGTCAGCCCCCGCCAACCACCTTCTCCTTCTCCTCCGCCCTAGCCACCCTCTTTTCCCCCCGCCACCCGACCCTCTCCCAGCTCCTCCTCCTCCTCCACTCCGGCTGCCACCACCACCCACCATCATCATCAACCACCTCCTCCTTCTCCTCCCCGCCTGGACACACCCTCGACTCCGGCCAGCGCCACTCAGCCCCTCGTCGAGCTGCCCCGGCCAGCAGTAACTCTCCGGCAAGCCCTAACCCTAGCCTACCCCGGACACAGCAGTGGCTGACCCGGACACGGCGGAGATGAATCAGGACACAGTAGCGTCGTGTCGCCTCGGTCACGAAAAAATTCAATCCTCGGAGCCCTGTTCAGGTATATTATCTCTCTCCTCGTATTTCCGATTTCAACTCCGTCAGTTGCGTCGTGTAGACTATGTAACCATCTCGGTGCTCGTGCAACCCGCTCGGAGCATCGCGTCCTGTGGCGATCGCGAACCGCGATCCAAATACAGGAAAAACAATGACCCGATTCACCCCGAAACTGGGTACACCCCGCCAAACGGGATGACTTGGTCGCACGCGGTCTTTACCAAAACGTGCGCGACGTTGATACGGACGTGTAGGAATTCGGAGAAGTTGATTTGGATGTGCGTGCACACCGGAATCAACGCGTATCCGCCGACACCGCCCCGTATCCGTCAGTTCTGGAACACGCTGCAACTTTGTGTACACACGTCGGATCGAGACGAAACTTGCGCCATCGGACTCGTAGCGATACGCTGGTCCTGTGATCCAAGTTTGGTTCGATTCTGAGAACGTTGACAAAATCGCGTATCGTGGGCCCCACAGGCTCCACTTGACGGGCGATTTTGTGTTCGGCTCATCGGAATCCAATTCTGGAAGTTCTGTTGGGTTCGTATCATCGTTCCTGACTTGTTGACACTAAGTTTGGCGAATTTGGAGACCTTTGACCCTGGCACATTTTTCGGTGCAAAGCGGCCCACATGTGGACCCCGCTTTGACCATAAACTGTCATTTTTGTCCCTGCGTTCAAATTGGACGAAAGGACAGACGTTTTTAGCTATTTGATATTTTCTGAGACTGTTAGTGATGTTTATTTCAGCATCCGGAGACTTTTCTTCTGAGGCCATAGTTTCTGACTTCTTGGCATTTGACATCTGGACATTGTATTTTGCAGCTCTTGCCAGGCAAGTATTCCTTGCCTTGTTGTACTGTTTAAATTCAGTTATTGTTAGTTACATATTTATTTATTTATTATATAAATGTGCGCGTCCGAGCAGACTCGGGTGCAGTCAACGAAGGCGTTGACGTTATGACTTGTGTCTGACCTAGTGTCTAGTAGACCCACCTAAAGTTGTGAAGTTATTGATATAACTTCCTAGGCCTTGACACGTATCATTACACGTCACAGAGTGAGTACATGTAGGAACGCGTGCCTCATGCGCGACTGGCCATCAGTGTGAGCAACACGTGTAGCGGTATTTTAGCTCAGTTGTTTATTGTATTGAGACTTGCATCATAATAGGAGGTGTCCACGTCGTTTTCACGATTTGTACATCTATATTGGGCGGGAAAGATACTAGTAGACGTATGGGACACCCCCTCCTTGTATGTTTTATACCTTCGCACCATGCTCCTTGGAGATGGTCGATTGCAGAGTTTCCTTGAACGGGGGCATATGTGGCATATACTAGTCAGTCACTACGGATTGGTGAATTACGTCAGCATATGTCTAGCCACACATTCCCATGCGTACTACAAGGTCTTTAAATTGCATTCACTTAGATGGTTAGCACACCCCATATATTTATTCAGTATTTGCATTATGGCATGTCATTTTTATGTATCTTGCTATGTCCCTCTGAGGATCTGGTCCCCTGCCAGGTGTATATGTTCTTGAGTACTCGCAGGAGCACAGATCCGGACAGACTACTTATTTTTCGAGGAGGTCTTCTCTTCGAGCCTCGTGATTGTCAGATGTTGTTCTTTATGGTGTGTATTCTGGTTCGTTTTATATTCTTTTTCGGCAGTAGATTTGATTTCATCTGACTGTCATTCTTAGATATCTGTATTGAGATCTAGTTACATGGTTATTGTTTATTCATATTTGACTTCTGTGGATGAGATTTAGATATTATCCTGTGACTTGTGATTAGTTATACCACTGGTGAACTATTGTTCATTATACAGCGTACGCACGTATATATAGTTTCCATATATTGGAGTTGCCATATATACGGACGGCTGGCATGGTTACGTATCCTAGTCCTACGTATTTTGGGACTGGGACGTGACATTTATCTTTAAATATACATTTAAAAAAACCAACACACAACGCGACTTCTAGTACGCGTACGCGTAGAACCCAACCCGAGAACAATTACTTAAATTTCTAACGACATAATGACGAAGAGTCCGCTCCCTAATAAATTCACAATCCCATTCTCTCTCTCTCTTCTTTCTTCTTCTGCAGAAAGAAACCTCTCTCTCTCCTCTTGTCCATGGCGGAGCTCCGCTCGGTCGTCGTCTTCCTCTGCTCATGTCTCCTCCTCCTCCTCTATCCGGCTTGCTCCTTCTATCTCCCCGGGGTCGCTCCCCGCGATTTCCAGAAGGTACTCTCTCTCGATCTCTCTCGATCCAGATCTATCTAGGTTTCCAGATCTAGCGTTTATGGTCCGATCTAGGGTTTCCAGCATCGATCTGGATCTATCTAGGGTTTCCTATTTCTATGCACTATTTTTTGCTCGATCTGGCATTTGGAGGCTTGTAAGCGGAGATTCTAACAGTTAGCTTTGGTATTCATTGAATTTTTGTGGATGGAGAGTTTGGATCTTGTATAAAAATGGTTCTAAAGGACTACGTTATCAAGTTGTAGAGTGTTCATCTGTTTGGATTACTCGATTCGTAAATTTGAAGTGCTTATTTTTTTTATTAGGACGTCGTAGATTATTCTAACATATGGATCAAATTTGTATAGGATGGCTAGGTGACTTGCATTTTCATTCCGAAGGAGTCGTTGGGCTACAATTAGGGAAAAAATATAGTAGCGTGTGTTGTGCTTTAGGCAGCAAAGAACCTGCTAGCAACATTGTTGGATCTAAATTAAACGAGAGTGGTAAGGAGGACGGCTTTCGCATTGAACGATAAGGAATGACCGTATTGACAGGAATCAGAAGTTGGTTGCGGCAGTTGCCAGCAGAGAAAAATATGGGAGAAAACCGTACGGAGGTGGTTCGGGCATGTGCTTCTAAATATTTCGATTAACATTGTAAATGGTATTTGGTAAAGTTAGATAGAACCAGGAACTTAACAACGCTGAAGGGAAGAAAAGGATTCAAATAGCTGAACATCGAATTTTGGGATAAAGTCTTGGTTGTTAGGCCTTGTATGCATCTCTGTTCTAAAAGGCGGCCGCCTAGGTGGCTGGTGTCCGTCCGATGCCCGCCTAGGCGTCCCGACGCCCAACTATGCATGTTATGGGGTTTTTTGAACTTTTTATGCAATTTTCATTAGGTTTTTTGAATTTTTTTATATTTTTCGAACCACCTACATCTAGGCGGCCGCCTAGGAAGCCGCCTAGGTGGGCTAGGCGCTAGGCGGCAGGTGCTCACCCGCCTATCGCCTAGCGCTTTTCACAACCTTGGTATGCATATAAAGAGTCGCTGCTGTTGATTATGCTTAAGAACCAGCTAAAATGCAAGTAATTAGAAGGGATGTTTCTGTACACCTAAAACAATGGTTATTGACAAATGGATGTTAGAGAATAAACATTTCACCTAATGATAATCAAGTAAAAGTTCCCTTTTTTTATGCTTGATGACATATGCTTTATGTATTTAGTGGCTCTTGATATTCTCTGAGTTTGATCATTGGAGGCTTGGAGATGAGGACAATTGGTAAATGAGAGTGTCTACTGTCTAGTCATGTATGTGGTCTGTAAAAGGTATCACTATCATGAGAACACCAAGTATCTCAAACTCTTGGGCATCACAAAGTTTGTAATAAATTATTAACCTCAAAAATTGCACATTAAACTTACTATCTTTGGCTATATTGTTATGTGAGTCGAAGGTAGAAGGTCGGTCGTTGAGACCTATGTTGTATTGGCGCTAGGTGAGGCGACAACCTACCCGCCTTGCCTAGGCATGCCTAGACGCCCGCCCAAGCCACAAAAGATATTTTGCAGAAAAAAAATCTGCAGTTATGTGCAGTGTAAACAGTGCAGTTATAATGTTATAAATAAGATATTAAGAAGCAACAACAAATGTATAAAAGAACAGTTGATAACTAATATACACAAGTAACAAGAACAATTGATAACTAAAACAATATGCAATATAATAACCATTAACCAAATAACCAATAAGCAATATGATAAGCCTAAAGTAAGCATTAAGCAATATAATAAGCATTAACCAATATTCAACATCAAGTAATAATAACCAATAATAACCAATATTCAACGACCGCCTAGGCGCGCCTATGTATTCCCCTGGTCGCCTCTACGCGCCCGCCTAGGCGCCCGTCGCCTGACAAGTGATTTTCTTCTCCAGGTCGATGCGGGCTTCCCCCAACCTGCTCGCCTCGGCGTCGCTTGTGACAACATAGGTTGAGACTAGAGTCTTTTGTTTCACTTTCTCGCTGTTTTACATGAAACTTTAGCTCATACTTTAGCTTATTTATTGTATACATTGTTGATAGTCTGAAAAGGAGTAATGTGGTTGACACTTTCTAGATTGAAGAAAACTTTAAGCTCATGAACATCAAGATGACCATCACATTATTGCTCACATTGCCTGATTTTAACTCTCTGAAGTTGTTGTCTGCACTGCTAAGTTTTTAGGATTAGGGTTGTCCCTAGCTAGGAGTGAGGACCTTTGTGTCAGTCAGTGTCTCACTGAATAACACGATACTCTAATGTACAAAATATGTAAAGTTTTATGCTGGCCAGTCAAGCTCTCATGTTTTGGTAATATAATGTTATTTCAAGGGTATCTGTGTTAAACTCATACCTTGACATTGGAGAATCATAATTGAGGGAGAAACCTCAATAGAATTCTTGGCAAGCAATACAATTTCTACCTATCTTGCGCAAATAATATATGGCGATGCTGGAATTTTGGAAACATAGAATAAGGGAATATGTGGATTAGGGACTTGGTTTTGTTAAGTTGAAGGGGTTCGGCTTGTTTTTGGTGTTGGGTTAGTGTGAGCTGTGAAGTTTAAGTTAAATTGATTCACACTTCAGTTTCTGATACATTCTTATATATCCAACCCAATCCTGCCTGGAAAGGTTATGCAGCATCTTCAATCTTCAAACCCTCTGAAAAGAACCCATTTGTGTCTCCAATACTTTCCCCAGGGCCGGCCCGGGGAGTTGGGTTGCCCTAGCCGAAATTAATTTTGGTTGCCCCTTGACCCTTATTGTGGGTCAGTCCTAGATGGTCACCCGCGACCCCGATCTCTTGTGGGTCAAGCTGGAATTGGAGGATTTCCCTAAGAAGAGGAGGTTATCTAACTCCAGAGTATGGTCAAACTTACTCCTGGATTGGTCCTGTCTGTCAAGGGATAGTCTTACAGGTCATTTGCTTAAATCAATTCAGTACCTCCATTTTTGTATCACTTCGTATAGTTCCAATGAAGCTGTATACGATGTCAGTGGTAACAGTTAAAACTTAATGTGAAGTAGTAGTAGTAGACAGTAGACTAGTAGTAAGTAACCTGATGGAAGAAGATTCCCACTACCAATATTACATATTTGTCAAACCACATACAAGAAAACTATCCAGGAAGAAAAAATCACATCGTAAAAATGGTAACCATAAAAAAGGAAAAGAAAGAAGGAGAGAACAACAAAAAAAGAATTCAATTAGTAAAGTACAATTAACCTAAACAAAAAGACCATTCACCAGAATTAAACTACAAATTAAAAGCAGTATCAAGTCTACACACCAGTTTCATCTACTACTAAATTAAATCCAACAAACTAAATTAAGAAACAAAGTCTTACCAATGGAAGACAACGATGAGGAGAGCAGCTGTTTCCCACTAAATAGGCTCTCTTCACAGGCAGCGTTTTTGTGGCTCTCGAGATCGGAGTTCCAGATCACCAGAGAGGTGGCTCCGAGCAATGGAGGTTATTTGAGATTTGAGATTTTTCTTCAGCCAGGGAGGAAGAGGAGGAAGAGAGGGATTTGAGATTTTAGTTTTGTCTTTTACTCATTTGGTCCAGACAAGGCTCTCTCTCTCTCTCTCTCTCTCTCTCTCTCTCTCTCTCTCTCTCTCTCACGTGGAGTGGTGGCTGGTGCCTGGTGGGTTGTTGGTATTGGACTTTGAAATTTTTTTTAATAGCCTGGGGGGTTGCCCACAGCAGGGGAGTTGCCCAAGCCCAACGTCTTAATGGGCTTACACACGGGCCGGACCTAACTTTCCCTTCCTAAATGGATGAAGTCTAAGCCATACTTCCCTCAATTCTCAAAAGCTAGATTCGATGCCCAATACATCGCCAACTGTATGTACAAATTCACATCTATCTGACGTTTAGATTGAATTTCTATAGGTATACAACGCCCGATCAAAGTTATGGTGTACACAGTTCTCTATGATACATTTCACCTTCGGCATAGGGCAAGGGTCAAATATAGAATGAACTATGCTAACTTTTAGATACACCTAGGTCCACACTTGCATGTTTTGATTCCCTTGAGGACTCGTATTCTTCCGACCCTTATTTTGGCTATATAAGTCTTGTCACGAAACGTGTCGCCTAGGGCTTGGTATGTTTCCATATGCAATTTTTAAGGGTTTAGTTTTGGTGTCGAGGAAAAGAAGGTGTGCAGGAAGACATTCCAAGAAGTCTCATAAATTGTAATGTTTCCTTGAACTGGTATTGACTTCACAGTTGGAGAAATATATTACAAAGTTGGTGGTTTTTCTGTTCTAGACAATATTTCTGCTAAAAATGCCCTCCATCAACCTTGGGTTGTATTTAATGTGGACTTTAGATCTTGAGACTCTTTTTGAAGATCCTTGGAAAATTCTTTGGCAAGTATTCACGGATTCCTTTGAACTGTTTCCTCCATAGTGATCCCACAGAGATAATTTCTCTAACGAACTACTCTTCTTAATCTTGACAAATCTTATCTTTTGCCTAGATCACATGGGTTTGCACTATGATTCTATTCAGTCCTGAAATCATCATTGAGTGTGGAATTCATATATTTGGACTGGTAATGCTTTCTTTTACTGATTATTAGGTTTTTAGTGTAATTGCCAGTATAATGATCTCAAGTTATGGTTAGATAAATTTTAGTCTGATGTTGCTCAAATATGTTTCCTAAGATAATTCAGCCTTAGATTGCACCAAATGTAAGGAACAGAGGTTAGGTTCGGGTTCGAATTTATGTAAAATCCGGAGTCCATCCGAAAATTTCTCAGGTTCACCAGTATGTAATGTACCCTAACCTGACCCGATTTTCATTCGGGTTCTGCTTTTAGAATCCGGGCACGATTTTTTTTATATATATTAGAAAATCAGGTCGGGCGACATGTTGTATATTAAAAAAAATGGTTTACCCAAACTGTGGTTGGTATGAATCGAACCCAACACCTTCCACAACAGAGCCTCAACCCTCTGCAATTTTGCCACACTCCAGTTTATAAACATTTGTGCAAAGATTTGTTTTTTATATTTACTCATCCTGAACCAGACCGGATTTTTTTTTTTAGGTCTCACATGTTGTAACCGAACCCGACATGACCTGAAATTCATTTGGATTTTCCTTTTTACATCCAAACTCGATCTTTAGTGACAAATCGGGTTGGGTTAACGAGTTATACCATTGACAGGCCTAACCAAATGAAACCAACCAAGCATGGTTTGGTAGCCTTGGCTGGTGTGGGCTTCTGAGGGAAGAAGGGAGGTTAGGCTGCCCAAATGGACTTTGATTCTGAATTTTGTATGGATCCAGCTAGGCATTTCCAAAGAAGAAATAGTGTGTTAGCCTTTTACATGTTATTTGTTTGAGAAGTTATGAGAATATCTCTTGCAAACTATAAAGGGTAACTGAAGAAGTATGTTGTTTTGAGTAATGGGAAAGTCATATGTTGACGATGTAATCAATACGTTACATCTTATAGACGCTTCCGCTGGTACTGAGTGGTATGCTTGAAAGTTAGAATGGTCTGGTGTCCAATAATAATGATGAGTTTGTGACAGTTTTCCAGTGGGTTTGTCGTCGTTTTTTTGGTCAATCCTGTCTCCACTTGCTTCGACTTTTCTTGCGGGACATGAATTTAGTTAATGCTATAGAGAATGTAGCACTTAACAGTTAACAGAGCTGAGTGGAAGGAAGTGATTCAAATACCCGACCAAATTTTTTGGGATAAAGGCTTTGTTGTCCTTGTATTCTTAACTATCTATGCATTGCCAGAACTTGCTACGAAAGAGTTGGTCATTAATAGATTCCCCTTGCTTTCTGATCATTCTGTTTATTCTTTATTGTGCACCCTGATTTCCAATCTGATAACTTGATCTTGTTTTATAAAAAGTTTTTCTGAGAAACTGGTTGCCTTTAGCAGCAGTCATTGTGTATTGCAGCCAAGGTCAACAGGCTAAGCATGTGTCATGGTTTAAGAAGTTTGAACATTAAAGTTAGCTACAATAATAGCATCTTAGTCTAGTGCAGTTGATAACTTTATGCGAAATGCTAATGTGGCAAAGCTTTGTCAATGTTTTAGTATTGTAAGTTCTCATATAGAAATCTGCATGTCTTTGTTAATGCAGCCGCAGGGGGGGATTTTTTGGTTTTTACAGTTGATCTGCACAAATGTTAACCCTGCCAATCTAGCTATACCTGTGCTTTATTTAGTGTGAAAAACTCATTGCATATAGTAACAGATTAAATCCTTACAGCCTGCCATTCTCTTCTATGCAAAACTTAAAATTTTTGTTTGAATATATAGGACGAGATGAATTTCAGATGGAATTTGCATAGTTTGGAATATATTCAATATGACTTTAGCTCTTTGTGTATTTTCTTTGGTCAGGGCGATGAGCTACAGGTGAAAGTAAACAAACTTTCATCCACAAAGACACAACTCCCGTATGATTACTACTTCTTGGACTATTGTAAGCCCACCAAGATTGAGAACAGTGCTGAGAATTTGGGAGAGGTTCTTCGTGGTGATCGGATTGAGAACTCTCTCTATACAGTTAGTTTTTTTCATCTTGACTCTCTTGACAAATATATGCTACTTCATGCAGTACAGCTGGATTATGAACTTTAATTATTTAATATGCATTTTTATCTTCCAAATGTTTTGATTTCTGTCTCAGTTTAAGATGAACACGGATGAGTCATGCAAAGTTGCTTGCCGTAAGAAGCTCAGCCAAGAGACAGCAAAAAAATTCAAAGAGAAGATTGACGATGAGTACCGAGTTAATATGTAAGTATTAACATCATATTTGTTTTTTGCCTTGTAAATTTATTGCTAAGCTAGAGGTTCGCTCCATATAACTGGCTGTTGGTTCTCCAATATGCAAGGAGCAACCAATTCTTATATGAGCAAAAGCCAATTGTTTAATGTTTCTCCACTTTGCATGGTGTTAGCATATCCAATATGTTTTGATACCTCGTGAAGTCTGATTTAGATGACAAGAGCATATCTACTTTTAGTCTCTTGTAGAAGACTGCTTTATCATAATTAAACATTGACAGAAACACACACATTTGTATATATTCTAATATCTGTCTAATGCTTAACAATTCTTTTGTGCATCCAATAGGATCCTGGATAATCTTCCTGTGGCGGTTCCCAGACAAAGAAGAGATGGAAGCCAATTGCCTAGTTATGAACACGGTTTCCGTGTTGGGTACAAAGACATGCTAGCTGGTGTAAGTTTGTAGATGTTGCTTTCTGATGTTCTATGATAATTTACATGCGAGGTGAACTTGAAAATTTTTCTGTCAATTTTCTTTTTCTAACAGAATAAAGAAGATAAATATTTCATCAATAACCACCTAAGCTTCAAGGTCATGTTTCATACCGACCCTGAGACTGATGATTCTCGCATAGTTGGCTTTGAGGTCATTCCAAGCAGGTGCATTTATTTTCCTTTCATTAACTTCACATATGTCAATTGTTCGCTTACGAAAGTGATAATTGAGGCATACATTTTCCAACTAATACCATTACATGTGTTATAATGGAAAGAAAGTGCAAGATCGAGTATGGTGTTTCAGGCGGTTTAGAATATGAACAATATTATGTTTTGTAGTAACTTATGTTGCTGATCATCTCCTTATAGGTTTCAATCCTTAAAAGATATTCATGTTGTATTGTGTACAAGTAATGTAATTTGTTTTGCCACCCATTTTTGTTTTCAATGAAAACATGCATTATGCTGCATCGACATGGGAAAAATGGTGTCCTTAAGAGGTAGTCAAAGGCGCAATGCGTACTCTAGGCGCAAATGGTCCATATCGTCCAAGGCGTTAAGACGCACTAAAGGCGCACGCCTGAGCGAAACGAGATGCAAAAATAATTTTTTTTTAATAATATACATAAATAAATAAATAAATTACTAATGTAAGAAATAAAATCAAATAATATATTAAAACCAAAATAAACATGTTAAAACATAACAAAGTGAACTAGTAGAGCAGGAATAGCACTAGCAGTAAACAAAACTAACAAGAGTTTGTATTCTTCCTACCACGTTTTTAGTAAAATTTAGTTTTGTTAGTTCAACCGTAACAACTTTGGCAACCGTAGGAGGGGCTACCTCCCTCCAAGTTCTATGAAGTAAGGGTTATTCCCATGCCTTAAAGTTTTTTATATATAAAAAATAAAAATAAAAACTATAAGACACGTCTTTTCTTGGTTGCGCCTTGCTGAAAGGCGCGCCTTGGGTGCGCCCGAAGAAATGTGTCTCGCCTAGTGAGGCGCGAGGCGCAACTGCTGCGCCTTTCTGCGAGGCGTGCCTTAGGCACGCCTTTGACTACCATATCCATATATTGTTGCCTCCATACCATATATGTCTCCATATTAATGCAATATAGGTGACTACTGTTGTACCTATTTGAAAATATTTTTATCCAATATCCGTATTCGTGCAACATTGGTGCAACATAATGGACACTGTTATCATAATTGTTTTTTAGAATGATAGTGCCTTAGTGGAAGGAATAGGGGTGTGAGCCAATGACTCATATTATAAGGGCTCTAGCAATGGTGGCAAGTGAGAAGAGTGAAAAGGGTGGAGGTACCATATTTCTCAAGAAAAGTGGTCTCTCTACATGTGCGCGCGTGCACGCGCACACACACACACACGCACACGACAATGCTTGCTGGTTGTCTCGTTGGTTACTTGTTAAACATAAATTTTCAACTTTTCCATAGATGAAGAGAAAAATGCATTTCTATTGATGGAAGGGTATATTTTAATTGCCATGAGAACTCTTTTATATATCTATTTGTTAGAAGTTTCTTTTTATTGAGTCACCTTTTGTTCTTCAAAACAGTGTGCAACATGAGTACAGTGAGTGGGATGATAAGAACCCAAAATTGGTAACCTGCAACCCCAACACCAAAATAGCTCCAGGTTCTCAAGCTCCTCAGGAAGTAGCAGCCGAGGCATATGTAGTGTTCAGTTATGATGTAACATTTCAGGTGTGCATTTATTTCCATGTTAAGTTACCTGTTATCTTCCTCATATGATGGCTAGTTCACTTTTGGATTTTCCCCTCGCAGGCCAGCGACATTAAATGGGCATCTCGTTGGGACACTTACCTTCTCATGAACGACGACCAAATTCATTGGTTTTCCATCATCAATTCGTTGATGATTGTCCTCTTCCTTTCTGGTATGGTTGCCATGATCATGATGAGAACCCTATATAGAGATATAGCAAACTACAACCAATTGGAGACTCAGGATGAAGCCCAGGAAGAGACTGGATGGAAGTTAGTCCACGGTGATGTCTTTAGGCCACCTGTCAACTCCGGTCTGCTCTGTGTTTATGTGGGAACAGGAGTTCAATTCTTTGGGATGGCTCTTGTTACTATGATCTTCGCACTACTTGGTTTCCTTTCGCCTTCAAACCGTGGGGGGCTTATGACGGCCATGGTCCTATTGTGGGTGTTCATGGGGCTGTTTGCTGGCTACTCGTCAGCCCGTCTCTATAAAATGTTCAAAGGCACCGAGTGGAAGAAGGTCACGATGAAGACTGCGTTCATGTTCCCAGCTATAGCCTTCTTAATTTTCTTTGTACTGAATGCTCTGATCTGGGGTGAGAAGTCGTCCGGTGCAGTCCCTTTCGGAACAATGTTTGCTTTGGTATTTCTTTGGTTTGGCATATCGTTACCTCTCGTCTTTGCTGGTAGCTACCTTGGTTTCAAAAAGCCAGCTATTGAGGACCCCGTGAAGACCAACAAGATCCCCAGGCAGATACCTGAGCAGGCATGGTACATGCAGCCTACATTCTCCATCCTAATCGGAGGAATACTCCCATTTGGAGCAGTGTTCATTGAGCTCTTTTTCATCTTGACATCCATATGGTTGAATCAGTTCTACTACATCTTCGGCTTCCTCTTCATCGTCTTTGTCATTCTCCTGGTAACATGTGCGGAGATAACGATCGTCCTTTGCTACTTCCAGTTGTGCAGCGAGGACTACAACTGGTGGTGGAGGGCTTATCTGACTGCAGGCTCATCCGCACTATACCTCTTCTTGTACGCAACATTCTATTTCTTCACAAAGCTGGAGATAACCAAGCCTGTGTCCGCGATCCTTTACTTCGGTTATACGTTGATTGGGTCCTTTTCTTTCTTCGTTCTGACAGGGACAATTGGGTTCTATTCCTGTCTCTGGTTCGTAAGGAAGATATATTCTTCTGTTAAGATAGATTGATAAGTTGGCAGATTTCTTCAGTTTCTGTTCCCCTATGAGCATTTGCATATGAAAGAGTTGGCAGAATATGGTGTCGAAAGGAAATTCCAAAAAGAAACTTGGAACTGAAAAAGAAACAAATCTTGGTGCATTCAGGATATTACTAATGAACACAGCGTCGAGGAGGTACTGCTATTTCAGTTGTAGTAGGTTAGAGAGCTAGCTGAACTTGGTCTGCACCTTCGTTTCTGTCGATTTATGAGTCTTTCTGTTTATGTTGTAACCTTTTGTTTACTGTAGACAAACTCGACAAGCAGTCATATTTTTAAACAAGAAATTTTTATATTTCTCTGCTTGATCCTGCGTATATCTTGATCTTTCTTCCTGCCACCTCTGGTTACACAGGCTATATATATATATATATATATATATATATATATATATATTGACAAGTGTTTTATTATAAGAAAGCTAAGCAGGTGCATTGCTAATGGGAACCCTTGTGATTCATACCTTTTTTTTCCAACCAACAATTAGATTTTATTTATTTATTTACTTTTGTAAAGATTAATGCAATTGCTATGTCAATTTGTTCGATGTCGGCATATGCCAGTAAGTGGACTTGTATGAGATCATAAACATCATTAATGCATAAATGTTGAAGTTAAAGTTAGGGATGCAGTTTATTACTTCTCTACAGACTAATATTCTACTGTGCTTCAGAACCTGTTGCAAACAAATTGTTGATACATGGTGTGAATATCAATTGGTTGACAGAACAAAAAGCAGCGCCCTTGAATGTAATATGTATGTAGGCATGGTCATTGGAGAGAAGTGCCGAGTGCCTAGATGTCATTCTTCTTGTCGAGATATTTGTGATCCCAATCTACTATGACTGGTTCCGTCACGAGAAGAGAATAATAATGTTGAGATAGATGAGTGACAATATATTAAAAGATGAGTGACAATGAGAAAAATGTCTGAGCTGTTAGAACGGACTACAGATATGCCTAAACAAAATTGAGAACATGGCCGATCGCCAGGACCCACTTCCCCTTTGCCGATGAATACTTTGTCTGAGTTTCTCGATCTACGCCACCGCCCAGGTCGACCTAGCTCCCTGCCTTCTTCCTTAGAGTAGTAGAGGCTAGCTAGGAAGTCTGAAGGACTCAGGAAGAACCCTAGCGAGTAATTGAAGGTACATTGCAAGGAGGTGGTCGAAGTTGACATCTTAATTCTGTCTCATTGAAAGTGAGGGAGAGGATAGCTATTGATTGGTTCGAGTGGTGGCTGACATTGCTCTACTACCATATTGTAGTGGAAAGTGGAAAAGGAAACATAAAAATACAATGTTCATCTCTAAATCCCAAAGTTACATGAAAATTGAAATACAATGAATCTAGTTCATTTCGAGATTGCAAATGAAGTTTTAACTATTTCCACAACTAGAGATTCGCAGTTAGCTCTCCCACTTTCTTCAGAACATCTAGGTCTAGCTCCCAACTACGCGGAAAGGGATGGAAGGGGAATCAATTCCTTGTATCATTTTTTTTGGAAAATTGTAATTTTCATCGATTTTTTTTTCCGGTGTTTGAAAATGTCAAAAAATGGAAGAAAAAGTGAATACTTATATGTAGAAAAGTAAATTCTTGGTGGGTAGAGGGAACAACTTTTTTTCATATTTTTCTTTCTATTGAAAATTATTTTACTTTCATCCACATCCAAACATAGAAAATAAAAAAATGACTTTTTTTTTCCAATGTCATGATTTCGCAAACCAAACGAGACCTTAGTTCTTAAGATTTGTTAATTGTTCTTATATTACTTTTCCTGTTAATCTTTAATTAGTATTCTTCTTAATCATTCTGCTGATTCTTCCATGTAAAACTAGCTACTTACCTTCAGATTAGTTGACTTTATGCATTTGTCTAAATTACAGGTTTTTTTTTTTCTATTGGGTCTAAGTGTAAATGGATTCCTACTTTACTGAAGAAGAAGCTCATTGGTGGATAATTCAACCAAGCCCAAGAAGTGCTTCTCTTGCTTTAGCTCACTAGCGTTCACCGTCCCTTCATCATCTCACTTTGTTCTCTTTTTTACTGCTAAAACCTCACTTCGATAATTCGGTATTACCTCACTTCGCTTGTCTTGCTCATGGCACTTCTTTCTTCGTCACTCGTCCTTCCTCACAACATAAGGTGGAGTTCCCCCCCCCCCCTTTCGATTAGCTCTATCGCAACAAAAAATAGAAATCGAGAATGAGCGCTTATATGCTGCATTTTGACTACGTTCGGCAATCTCAGTAGAACAAGCAAGGACTGGTGGCTGGCAGCTTGGAGTTCCTGCTGGATCTGCTTAATGCTTCTTCTGGGATTGATCTTCTTGTAGAAATATCAACCTCGGTTATATATATATATATATATATATATACACACGCACCCTTTCTGAATATTATTAAAAAATAAAAAAATTTGAGTTACACCTCACTTTATTTACCATAAATAAAGGTGCACTACACTGCTTTACCATAAATTTGAGTTGCATTCTACTTTATTATCAGCCTCCCCCCCCCCCCCCCCCCCCCCCCCTCCCTTTAGCTTGGGAAGAGAAATGAGTATTTCGGTCAAAAATTAACGGTCAGTAGAATGCAACTCAAATTTTCTCTTAAAAAATTAAATTAGATTACAGTATTTTAATTATGATTCGTTATATTTTTTTTTTTGAACTTTGGATGTGTCTAATTAGATAATAACATATAGATAATTTAAAATATAATTTAAAATTTGAATATATTTTATGATATAATATATGTTCATGTGGTTTAAATTTTTAACTCTGATCCTAAACTACGTGATAAAAAAACATATGCGGTAGTTAAAAAAATATTTTAAATTTTTATATATTAATAAATGATTGATGATATATATAAGACTTAGACGACTCATTTTTGAGTCGTTTCTAAGCTGCATTACATATGCTAGTAATGTGCACGTGCATTACAACGAGCGTAAAAAAATATTGTAAAAAATTAAACATGAATTTATTAAAAAAAAATGTTATCACCAAAAATTGAACTCAAACAATAAAGAAAAATACCTCACATCTAAACTACTTGAGTTAGAATTATTTAGTTATAAATATATCATATTTGATAGTTCAATGCTTGATTAATTTTTTTAAAATAATTAGTGAAATATTCAAGTAGTTATTTAATTATGTTCTTATTAAAAAATTTAATTCATTTAAATGATGATATACATACCAACTTAGACGACTCATTTTTTACTTGTCCGCATTATAATAGTGTATATATATATATATATATATATATATATATATATATATAAAGTAAAAGCAGCAGCAGCACCCCAAATTCTTGTAAGTGTGCACATTAATTTGAGAGCATTAACAATAACCTCTTGCCAAAGTCAACATGTAGTTCATTACAACCAAAGTATATCATTGTGGACAACGTGATAACATGAGCCTAGGGAACGGTTCTTTCATATATTAATCATGAAGAAGTTACAAAGGCTTAAATTATAATTAAAAAAAATACATAAACTTGTTATGGGGCTATTTCCTATCGAAGTCCCGTACAAAAAATACATAAAAGTTATTATGGGGCTTGAATACTCGACCCCAATCTCTTTATGCAACAAACTTGCCTGATTCCTCGTACAAGCAAGCAACAAATCAAATACATCCCCAAACTGTGTAAGTAGGCAAGCTGCAATATCAGCTAAACGTGCTCTCTTGCTATAGCAAAAATTTAAAAGGACAAAAAAAAAAGGGAGGAAAACAAACAAACACAGATACATGAAACAATTGAGATATACTAATTGCTACTCATTGCTTTACTGGCTTGAATACTCCCCAATCTCTGACGATGATGTTACACTAGAAGATGAATCTGATACTGAACTATTTGTTCCATTCATGAAGCTTTTTGAATCAAGATCAGGCTTACGTGGTTCTGGAGCAGGAGCAGCAGCAGCAGCTGCTGCTTGCGTGCCCTCATCTGCTAATTTTTTAAGAAGAGTCATTACTGTAGGAACTAATTTTGTGGACAAGGAGAGGATCCCAGGAAGCTGCAAACGTAAGAATGAAACGTGAAATCAGATTTCATAATCATTATTCTCGTCGCCACATCTGCCGCCATCTAAGCCTTGTCCCATCAAAATGGGGTCAGCTATGAAGCATGAGAAAGCAGCACAAAGGAATTGACAGTATTTTGGCCTAATGTCATAGCTATCCTAGTGAAGGTTAGCTATGAGCTAGAGAGCCTTGCCTTCTTGGCCAGGTTAAAGTTCATGCAACCAGAAGGATTATATAGGAAATCATATTAGATTTTATCGATATGCTACTCACAGCGCCATTAGCAAATTCGCCTGAGATGTCCAGCTGGACCCATAGGGCCTTCGCCAAGAGGTAGCCAACAAAGATGACAGCAAGGTAAAATGGATTCCTGCCGATTAAAAACATCAAGATTTCACAAGTCAAAAAATGATGCAACCCCCGGCACTTAGTATGTACAAATGATGCATCCAAGTAGATTACCTAAGAAGTGTAATGAATTCATTAAAGCCCAAGACAAGAATGGCAGCGATTGCCCATGGAGGGGGTAGCCAGTTGTTGTTACGCTTGTGTGCTTCCTGAAATAAAATGACTTTGTTGCATAAGATTAACCTATAGAACAAGCTGTGTTGCAAAAACTTGCTTCTTGTAAAGACAAACAATGGATAACGCATGAGGATGTACGAATAAAGATTTACAACAAAACAGTTCTACTTCTACATCCTTTAAGTAACCTATAAAACAAAAACACATTGTTGCACAAACTTGCAACTCATAAAGAGAAGCAAGCAATGCCCAACAAAGCAAAAATATGGTACAATAAGTCGACACCAGTGTTGAAGGGGACTACTACGGCAAGCTCCTCGAGGTTTTAACCAATACATAGGCAGGGCCCTCTAAGGCGAAATTAACAAGGTTCAAAGTATCGGTATCAGAATCAGTATTGGACCATTCCTATGAGTATTGGTATCGATGTCATCGGCAGTTTCGGATCGGAGTATCGGATTTTTTTTGTATCGGAAAGCAAATAACTATTAGTAAATTATTAATATTTTAGAAAATATATTCTATACATATAGGCATAATTTTAACTATTTCCAGTGTTGTTTCTTAATAGTTTTGAAATTGAATGAAATAGTAGTCACCCTTGCCGATTAATTTACATACGATAGATAAAATTTTCTCTTTTACATGTTTTTACAACCTTACTATACTTTTACACTTTGCTAATTGGTCTTTTTCGTTCAATTTTCTCTGTTGAATTGACCGAAAAGAGACCTCCAATGTCGGTATCGGTCATTATCGGGTATCGGTCGGTCTCGAATCGGGACATGTCAAATCGTATCTGTATCGGCGGTATCAGATCGGTATCGGCCGACATTGCAAACTATGGCGAAAAGAAATATCAAGGCTAACAAATTTCCCCTTAAAAAGCTGTCAAATGTAGACTATGAAATGGTTCTTCAAAGCTTCTTACATACCCGAATCAGCTGCATATTTGTGTGGAATCTCTAGGGATGAAGACCAATTTGCTCAGGATATTTTCAAGAACGTATCCCCTTTCAGAAATAAAAATAAATTTCTCGGATATAACAACGATACTTCGGAGACATGAGGTGTACCGTGAAAATAGTAACTACCATGCACGTGCGCACACACATATATATAGTGTGCCGTTATTGACACTCCTAAAATGTCATTTTGCACTATTTAATTTTCTATCATTCAAATTCAAAATATGCTCTTGCATTAACAATGATTGGCACTCCTAAAATGTTATCATGCCCTCCTCCATGCATGCACAAATTAATGTCAGATTTAATGCATGAGTAGATTTGAAATTTGAATGATAGAAAATTAAAGAGAAGTACATGATGACATTTTAGGAGTGTCAATAACATCACCACATATGACTTTGTGCTATCAAGTCCATGTGTCATTTTACTACTGGTTTTAATAATAGTTGCATTATCGGCCGTTACCGATACGGTTTGGTATGTCCCGATCCGATACCGACATTCGGTCTCTCTTTTTCGGTCAATTAGATAAAGAAAATTGAACAAAAAAAATCAATCAGCAAGGGTGTAAAAGCATGTAAAACAAGAAAACTTATCTATCGCAGGTAAACCAATCGGAAAAGATGATTATTATTTCATTTAATTCAAAATTAATAAGAAACAACACAAGAAATACTTAAAATTATGCCTAAATGTATAAAATATTTATTCTAAAATTTTAATAATTTAGTAATAATTACTTCTTTTCCGATGTCAAAAAATCCGATACTCCGATCCGAAAATGCGATATCGATACTCATAGGATGGGTCAGAAACCAATTTCGATAGTGCGAACCTTCATCTCAACAAGTTAAAAACATGTTGATGCTTATGCACAAAGTCGACAACCTTTTAGCACCTTACAGAATCGGACAACTAGGCGTGCACTATTCCCAACTCCTTAAACATCAGAGTTAAACAAAATCTTGTGCAATTAACTTTAAAATGTTGGGGCAAAGAATATCCATACTTGTCCCTACAGGATTTCGGCTTAGGCTTTCAGGGGCTCGCTTGACGTATCGCTCAACCGAGACGAATCATCGCTAAGATGGGTGGCTACGGTGAACTTGTCTTTGCTTAGCCAGCACACATAAAAATATGGATATTTCATGTTAGTCGCTAGGTGAATCACCCATGCATGCTAATAAAAATACAACGCACCTAGCTAAGGAAATAATCCCAACTTGTATTGCTTGTGTTAGAACATGGAAATAAAATATTGCTTATATTCAGACCCTCGCATGCTACCCTAGATCTTGTCGCTCGGAAGTCCCTTACGGTTCCACCTCTCGGTTTACCTTCGGGCCCGAGCCAACGTGTCTGCTTAAGTTCCTTAGAAACGCATGCTTGCCTGCTTACAAATGTCTAACGTTATTGTATTGTGCATGCATTCGAGTCAACCAGGAGACTATCAAATAGCTCTTCTGTGCAATTGAACCTGCAAGTATCCGGGACAGTTAGGTCACCAAGGCAATCCCCGAACCAGGGGCACGCATCAAGGCAAATTGAATCACCGAATCAAAAATCCTGTCAAGTTACAGCTGAATGATAATCACATCAAGTTTACCTCTGAATGAGAATTAATGTCACTGAATACAAGAATCCCAGTTCGTGGAGCAAATGTTCGGTTCAGAACAAGAATCATGGATTATCATATCAGGTTATGGATTGGAATGACCCAGACTGCGTGTCGCAGACAACTTGAAAACAAGGTCATTGGGTTCCACGGACGATTTCCGGGGCACCGGGGCCGATCCGATCCGGATGGAACTTCACGTTAGTCTCCTGCATTTGGACATGATGGTCTGCAGCCACTACTGAATCTTTGTTGCTTTCAATCCTTATTCAAGACTATAACTCGTCCTTTATGGCTATGCCAGCGATAATTGTTCATATAGATAAGTCATCATCGCTTAGCGACTATCCGCGTGCGAGTCATTGCATCGCATCAAAGAACAACTGAACAACTGAACACCTGAACGATTTTGATATAACAACACTCGTGTTTGCATATGCTATTGCCTTGGTTTTCATATTGCTACTCGTACTTGAATTAACAATGTTTGCCTTGGACAGGGAAGGTCAAATGGTAAGTTGGTAAGTCTCGCCGTGTTTTCTCTCATGTCGCACGGCGCACTGCCACACGAGTTAGGCTATTCAATCTTTGCATGAAACTGATCCTAAGGCAACTAGAAAGACAACATAATAGTTGGTGCACGGAACCTATATTACGTGTTTGGATTTGTTGAGCGGGCGAGTAGCCTCCCCACCAGTGCATTCAATGTATTGATAATCCACCAGATCGTTTACAGGGTGCGGGAGAACCTCGTTCGGTGCGAATGCCTCCTTCGTGCGTGCTAAGGCCAGGAGTTCACTCTGAAGCCTTGGAGCGTTGCGTCCGGAACAGAAGCACATATACAAGACATAATATTGGAACATCGTCCGAACATCACCTGTACAATCATTCCACACTTGTAACCACTTGGCACACTTTTATTGTTTCAGAGAGAGATCTAAGAGAATTATAATCTCGGCCAAGCGCCGCCTATAACACTTGTTTATATTAATAAAGAGTTTTACTTCAACTTGTGTTATTCAATGCTACCGCTATTGTCGACTCAGTGAACTTGTTACCGATCGCCTATGCGTTCATGACTCCGCTGCACTCGGACAATCTGTGCGACTCTGTGGCTTAGAACTCTTACCGCCAGCCAATAAACCACGGCCTTGCACGGACGTGGCTCACGCTCGTGCGACATCACGTCCGGATGGGTCAAAGCGATCGTTTCGCAGGAGTGCTGGAGCGGTGATTCTCGCCTAGCAGGAACGGCCGATTTTCCTGCGGGAGATCGGGGCGTGACAGACTGGTATCAGAGCCTGGCTTATACGCCTTTGGACTTCGTTCCGAATATCTCTGTTTCGAAAGCTCGTTCTCGTGGGTTATGCGCACGCTCTCTCTTAATGTCCCAAACGGAATGTTCCAACAATTAGTCTAAATACTTTCAAAAGGCGCATTAGAATAATGTGATTGCTTGTATGAAATTGTGATGCTAGAGCCTTTGTGCCGACCTGTGCAAACCCTTGAAATTTTTCGCAAGTAGCTTGTCCGATTTCACTATCTCTAAGTTTGGTTGAATGCATATGTTTGAGGGACGCCTTGAACTTGTGCACGATCCAAGACTTAAGAAGATGTGAAACTCGAGTGCTAAGACTTCGCTATCGCTAAGTTGGTTGGCGTGCTCATGCTAGAGGTGCACTTCGAATATGCGCACGATCCAGACTAGCGATATGCCGATATAGATGCTAGTGCAAGTGAATATCCAAATGAACAAGTACAACGACTTGTATAGGTTTGCCTCAGCCTTATATCGTTAAATCAAAATTGATTAAAACGTACTGCCTGTCCTCAGGAAGTCTCGAGGACGCGACTTTTTCTGAGTGGTGGATGATGTAATACCCCGTTCCGCTCAAGCGGACCTGCCGATTCAAACGACAAAAGTGCAATGTCCCGACCCGCTTTGCTCAGGCGAGAATACTCGTTTGAGACAAAGGATATCCAGACTTGTCCCTACAGGATTTCGACTTAGGCTTTCAGGGGCTCGCTTGACGTATCGCTCAACCGAGGCGAATCATCGCTAAGGTGGGTGGCTACAGTGAACTTGTCTTTGCTTAGCCAGCACACATAAAAATATGAATATTTCATGCTAGTCGCTAGGTGAATCACCCCTGCATGCTAATAAGAATACAACGCACCTAGCTAAGGAAATAATCCCAACTTGTATTGCTTGTGTTAGAACATGGAAATAAAATATTGCTTATATTCAGACCCTCGCATGCTACCCTAGATCTTGTCGCTCGGAAGTCCCTTACGGTTCCACCTCTCGGTTTACCTTCGGGCTCGAGCCAACGTGTCTGCTTAAGTTCCTTAGAAACGCATGCTTGCCTACTTACAAATGTCTAACGTTATTGTATTGTGCATGCATTCGAGTCAACCAGGAGACTATCAAATAGCTCTTCTGTGCAATTGAACCTGCAAGTATCCGGGACTGTCAGGTCACCAAGGCAATCCCCGAACCAGGGGCACGCATCAAGGCAAATTGAATCACCGAATCAAAAATCCTGTCAAGTTACAGCTGAATGATAATCACATCAAGTTTACCTCTGAACGAGAATCAACGTCACTGAATCCAAGAATCCCAGCTCGTGGAGCAAATGCTTGGTTCAGAACAAGAATCATGGATTATCATATCAGGTTATGGATTGGAATGACCCAGACTGCGTGTCGCGGACAACTTGGAAACAAGGTCATTGGGTTCCACGGACGGTTTCCGGGGCACCGGGGCCGATCCGATCCGGATGGAACTTCACGTTAGTCTCCTGCATCTGGACATGATGGTCCACAACCACTATTGATTTTTTGTTGCTTTCCATC